>JAVQJF010029562.1:0-42138 GCA_036023855.1 Gadopsis marmoratus | reverse complement strand
TAGAAGTTAAAATATTTAGAAAATGGTCCATTTTCATCAGTCTTGTATTTTTATCAAGGCCAAATCATCACATATACATGTATATAAATAAAGAGCAATGTGCCATTTGTCTGGTAATACGGGGCAGGTTCACCGCCGACGCTGCAGTCGGTGTCTGTAGACACGCAGGCACGAAATGTGAGGACTGGAAATCACGGCCAGCATTCTCGAAATGGCCAAACTGTAGTAACGTGACGCGCCGCGCATTGCACCTAACAGCCGTGCAGTCAGATTGTTGACTGTCTGCGCAGCGGACAGCCGCGTTACTTCCCAAGGCTGTGCTTTCGGTCACTTACGGTAAGATGGACCCGCAGTGTCCACTAAGGGATCAGGTGATCAGCGAGCTACGAAGCGACGGCTGACTGGGGAAAATGCAAAATGACATATAGCAAATGTCTGAGCAGAATTCATTCACATTTTCGGCTCAAATTCGGACTTAAATCGCACCGCCGGGGCTCCAATGTGACGGCGGCTCGTTAGGGCTGGTGGCGTAGCTGCGACTGGGGCTTTTTTTTGTTGTTGTTGTTGCTGCTGCTGGATATTTTAATTTATGAAAAATCACATTCACAGACAAATATTGGTTTCAACATGGGGCTGTGCTACAGTTTGCGTCCCCGGCTCTTCGGGGACCTGAGCGGGTCCATCTCCAACGCTACCTCGGACTCGGACCAGCCACCGGACGCCGCCGTGCCGAGCCGCGCCGGGGGAGCTCGCCAGGAGGACACCGGGGGCTGCGGGGAGACCTCGTCGCTGCGCGGCGGCCCGGTGCGCCCGGGAGACCCCGCCAGGCTCCCGGCCGGGGAGCACCGCCGCGGAGACGCCGGCACCGACGGCGTGCTCATACAGAACGGAGGCGGCAGCGGCGGCAAGGGGACCGGGAAGGACCGCGGCCGACGCTTGCAGCTGTTGCAGAAGACCAGCGCCCAGAAGCAGAAGAACTGGGAGAAACTGCTGGTGGAGGAGAAGGAGGCCGAGAAGGAGGCGAAGAAAGTCAGCAAGAACATTGACCGGGCGCTGAAGGAGCTGAAGCGGGAGTACAAGCAGACGCATCGGCTGCTGCTGCTCGGTAGGTTTCTGTCCGTCTCTGCTGCCGCTGCTGGACTCGGAAGCCGTGTTGTTATTAGGGGTCCAAAACCTGCTGGCCTTTACACAAATTATGTCACTACTCTGGCGAGGCCTGCTGCCACATCTGTTGGCTTGGCAGTGAAGCCTAACCCCCCGACGACATGACAGGTGACGAAGATGGACGTTTAGACTCAGGGCCTCCTTTGCTGCTACTGTTACATTATAAGGCATTTTGAAAAGCCAATTAAACATAATAATGTAGACCAGCATATATACAGGCTGACACAGACCACTAAGCTGCTGGCTGGTGGGCCATGTTTACTCTGATAGTATAGTATATATAGTGTGTATATATATATAGTTCAGTATAGTGTAGTGTGTATATATAGTGTAGTATTGGACTACAGGTGACAATAGCCTTTTCAAATTAACTGGCACATTTACAGTCATTATTTTCAATATGCACCATGTAGTAGAGTTGCAGACAGTATCATGAGTTGACTTTAGTGTACAGACGTGTGGCGAGATCAATTAGCTTTCGTCTACCAGGCCGTGTTTTCTCTGAAAACTAGCCCGGTGTGTGTGTGGTACAGTGTGTCTGTCCAGGAACCTTTGGCTGAACCTTTTGAAATAAAATGAATGTATGGGCCATTGTAGTAGAGCAGAGGTGGCGGCCTGTTGAATAGTTTAATGTGTAACACAGTTTAGTAGGCTTTAGTATACAACGATAAGTATAGAGCGAGGACCCAGCTTTTTGGCTCCTGGGCCACGTCTGCTCTGAAAGCCAACACAGCACAGCATAGTATAGTAGAGTGTTGTAGATTATAATATATACTATATATTGTAGTGACCTTTTGTGCGGTGTGGCATCTGTCCAGGGGACAACTATCACTTTTGAGTAACTTGCACATTTACAGTGAGGTTGTTTAATACATAAGTGGACAGTGTTGTATGGCAGTGTAGAATGTACTGTAGTTCTGTGGCCTGTAGTTAGTGTAGTAGGATGTTGTGTAGTGTAACAGAGTTTAATAGGTTGTACAATGATGCACTAATAGAGACAATGTAGCTTTTGGCTTCTGGGCCATGGTTGCTCTGAAAACTAGTATAATATAGTACAATGCAGTATAGTGTCATGTGACATTTGTCCAGGGACTACAGCGTTTGCCCAACTGTCACACATTTACAGTCAAGTCTTTTTTTTAAACGAATAAACGTGTAGTATAGTGTAGTCGTTTTAGAATGATGTACTGTACAGAGACCAATTAACATCTTGTTATTGGGTTGTACAGTGAAGTAGGTGCTCAATTTATCTTAAATCATGTTTTGGCATTGCATCATGGGATAGTGATAGTGGCCTGTGGTGTGATCTGTCCGGGGACAACGGATGAAAAACAGCTGCGTGATTAACTGCTGCACATTTAGCAGTACAGTGGCCTGTAGCGTAGCGTAGCCGAGTGTTGTACAGTGTAATGTAGATTATAGTTTAGTAGGCTGCAGAGTAAACCTGTAGGTGCCCATGCGCTTCTGCTCGTTTGTATGGTTGTGGGTGACTGGGCTTCAGTGCTGAGACGACGACTTGATCCACAACGTACAACACAGCGATTTGATGAAGATACCAAACATGTGCTCGTTGCAGCTTGACGTGTGAAGAATCACTGGCGTTAGTGCTTTCGTGTGTGTGTGTGTGTGTGTGTGTGTGTGTGTGTGTGTGTGTGTGGAGGTTATTCTCAGCGGCCACGTGGTCATACCGCCATAAATAATCAAGTTACAGGCATCAGTTGGCACTCTGGCAACTTGTAATCTTAGTTTCACATTATTTCTTTTTTTTTTTTTGCATTTTATATAGAGTAACTGATTATAATTCGATAAAACCTTAACTGATCTGAGTCGTTCACAATAAAAGTGTCTTACTTGTAGCCCTTATCAGTTTAATTGTGGCCATATACATAACCGGGATCAGTCTTAGGTCGTGCATTTTATTACTTCACTGGAATCCAATGAATCATAGTTTTTTATAATTCATCAAGAGGCTTTCCAGATATCGGTCAACTCGGCAGCCTCCCAGCATTGTCCCTGGAAGGTTCAGCGTGTTTCTAGATGGACCTGTTGTGTCAGGCCTGACCTCCCCAATCCTGTTGCCCCACTCTAGGTTGGGACATGTTTCATCCACTGCGCCCACAATTTAACGTCTGCAGTTTTGCTAATTTACAGCTGCTTTTGAGAGTGGAAGTAGAAACGGTTTGATTCACCAGTGCCGTGCTTGGATTTAGGCCTAGCTTGTAGGTTGTGTTACTTTGCCACACATGCAGTCACACCTCTATCAAAAAGGGCGATGCTTAGCGTTTTCAAAAGAGACATTCTGCCCTGATGTGGACAACCGTGTCTAAATGTAGACACGTTTACAATAAACGGAACAGTCGCACTTCATACGGCATCACACATACTCGCTTTATTTTAAACAGTGTAATGCTTCGTTTTGCTATATAATAAATGGCTACCGGTTTAATTTCCTGAGTAAACAACTCTCACTAATTACACACAGGAAGAAATGGCTCATCCTAATGAAGTCACACAGGGAAATGTCATACGTTCTTCCATGAGCCGCTGTTGAAAGCTATACAGTGTGACCCGTGTCAGTTCAGCATGCCGCTATGGTTTGGGCGGCTTTCTCCACCGCTGCACAGTCACAATTCTTTTTCGGAGCTATGGGTCCTGGTCCACCCAGGAGCCTCAGCACGAGCCGCAGGCCACTTCTGGTGGGGTTTTTTTAAGAGGCCTTCGGGACTTTATACCCTCCAGGTCTCCAGTAGGACTCTTGTTGCATGCCAGAGGACTGAGGTGGTTTGTGTTCCTCTGAAAGTGGACACCTTTCAAATAGTGTTACATTTCAAGGCAACGTATGCCAGCTAATCTGGGTCACTTTATCTGTTTGTATTTGCTGCAGGTATTTAGTTGATAGCCATAAGGAAGTATAGCTGCATGTTCAGCTTGTGCCGGCGCTGGAATCCATCAGTTTTGGTCATATTTCTTGTTGTTGATGTGTATTTTGTAACATTTGATCATATGGAATCGAATGTTTGGTTGCTTACAGTCTACAACAGAGTTGTTATGTTTTATAAAATGCCTCTAAAAATGATAAAATCATTGATAATAAACGTCTCATATCGTCCCGTTTGAAGGTTTTCAAAAACAGGATGGTCGGGTTCAGAAATGACAACACTGTTTTTCTAGATGCTCTAGAAATATACTACACTTGGTTACAAGTATGGGTAGTTGCTCATTTTCACTTCTGACAGACGTGTCTGTTTAAATAATGCACAATTATCCCCTTCTCTGATTCAAATTGGGTGCAGTAAACCTGCCGAATTGAAGCTTTATAAATTAAATATTTCAAAGTAAAAAGTCCTGATTGAACTTTTAAAGAGCTATAGACGTTTGTCCTTTATGTAGTTAGTCATGGCGCGACAATACAGCGTATTTTAATTGATATTAGAGCTGAAACAGTGATGTGTCCATCTGTAGGAAATGGATTAGCCCTGGTTCACTGATTCCACCTTCTCAAATGCAAATATATTTGCTTGAGCTCTGGGAGAGTGTTGAGGGGCATTTTCCACAATTTTCTTCCAATTGAATACACCAAACAACCAACCAATCAATTAATTAATCAATCAAGGACCTAGCCGAATTATTGATACTAATAAAAATATTAGTTGCAGCTGTAATTTATATCTAACTGATGATGTAACAGAAATAAATGTGACTCTCTGACCATGTCCCAGTGTCTGTCCAGGCTCCTGTACAAGTCTTTTAAGAAGGCCTCCCCATATTATGTGGATCAAACAAGGCAGAGTTGTAATGATGTAACCAGTGGAGTTCAGTTGCCTTCAAGTACAACTTTGCGTTTAAGCCATGTGAAGTCGAGTAGGACTTCTACTGAATATAGACTCCTCTTGTGAAACACAGTAAACTGTTATATTTGAAGGCACCATTAGTCCGAAACTGCTAGTAGAATTGCAATAACAAACTCACTATTAAGCACGTTTGACCAGAGGACAATTATCGTAATAATCTGAATCCTCTCAATAGAGTTCCTTTACACGTAAGTGCTGTGACTACAGGGATGTGAACTGGAATGCAAGTCCCTATTATTTCTTGGAAAGGAAGTTACTTTACCGTTGGGTCTCTTGGATCAGATACTGTAACAGGCCTGTGATAATATCTGTTACAGCTTTCCTAGATGTCCTTAACTGGCCATTTCATATGTCAGCCTTATCACCCTCCATGAGCCTGAGCTGCTGCTGCTGGCGATGTAGCACGCTCAGCTGAAATGGTCACTGGAACGAGGCAGGCACAGGCCAATGAGCAGCTTGTTGGAAGTCGCAGATTGTCGTGTTTTGCCTACCTTTTTTTTTTTTTTTTTTTTTTTTTTTTTTTTTGTGCCGCTATTTTGGAAAATCTTGCTCATCCACAGAAGCCCACAGTGGAATGTATGGCCCTGCTGACCCTCCCCTTTGAATACAAGGAGAGTCAGGTGAACTTTGCTTCTGTCTAAATGGGTTTTATCATTGACCATTGCTGAACTTTGCTACCGGCTGCGCCGCGTTCCCTGGTAATGTAATGGCCAGCAGGACGTACTGGAGTATGAATTTTGTCATATTTATGATACTGATAGCGGACACTTGTATCAGCTGAATCAAAGTGAACCACACCACGCCAGAAGGACATTGGACTATGTTTGTTCTCCAGGTTTTGCTTACTCTATAATTTACACTCTGTCCCCTAGGAGAGAGCTATAAAGTTGTTTCTAGCCTCAGAAAAACATTTCCGGGAGACTAAGTTTAGCAGGGTATCATTTTGGATGCGTGCCCCGTTTTTAACAGTGTACGTGCTTCAATTGCAGCAGTAAAAAAGTGTAGAACATTTCTACATAGAAAAGCGCTCTTTCAAGTGTCAGATATTGTTAGATTTATTGTAACTGTTCACCGCCAGTTAGTATCTTTACCCAGTCAGGAAGCCCATGTAGTTGACCGTATTTAATGCATTTATTTAAGTGCAGTCGTGGTTGTCATTTTGCAGTACAGGTCCACTAGCAGTCTGAAAATAGTAAAAACATCTTTGTTGGACTTTGAGAACAGAATTGAGTTACTAGTAGAGTATTTTTAGATTGCTGCATTGCTATGTTTACTTAAGGAAAGGATTTAAACACTTCTTCCAACGCTGTGCATGCACACATACTGACAGAGCCATTAATTATGAAAGATAACTGCTACTCGTACTTATAAATATCACAATGATAGTTTAATGCTCCCCTCCAGACATGCTTTAAGGACATATAAAAGGAATCTGCTTTGAATGCTAGTTTGTGTCTGATATGGTTGTACCACAAAAGTTTTGAAGTTTTCACTTGACACGTTTATATCTGCGGGACACAAGCTGTCTCCTCCTCCTCTGAAAAGTAAATTCTCAGTATATTTGCGCTGGATGCGTCAGGTTTCCGCACCGCACTAAAGTGTAAGTTGCATCTTGGACCATGGTTGGCTTCCATACTGGGTTTAATGTCACAATGTCACGCTCAAACGTGCATATATTAAACTCAGAGCACAGAGGATCTTAGCAAACGCACATCTCCTTTTTCGTTTAGGCGAGAGGAAGCAACAGCAGGCTAGACGTATATATCAGACAGCACTTTTTAAAAGGGGCCGATAATCTATGCAACAAGCCCTGATTCTGTATCATTCATAGGGAGCTGACAGTAGCTACAGCATGTATGCGGCGCTGCCTCTAACCACTAGAGAGTGATGTGGGCCAGTCACTCGTTTTGACTCTGCCTTCTGAGGTGGGGAGACAGGATTTGTTCTTTTTGGGTGCGGGTGGCAATAGTTTCACGCCAGTATAGGTGAAGCGAGGGTTGTGATTTGCATGCTGCACAACTTTGTCGTACTCGTGTTACTACATTAAACAAGCATTTGCATTGTATTTGCATAATGGAGACAATAACAGCACACCCCTTGTTATTTGTTACATGCAATCGTTCATGGTTGCCTCGTGCTTTTGTAATGTAGGAATACGCTGCATTTGTAATTAGTTCCTTTTCTGACTTGACTGCGACAGTGAGACATTGTAAGTTAGCCTAGCATTTAGCCCAACGTTAAGGCCGGCCTACCAAGTTTTACTGGCTGCTCTTGAATGAAAAAGACTTCCTTCTCTGTCTCACGCACACATCCAGACAACGACAATAATAATGAAGCATGTCTGCTACTGTTGCCTACAAAGAACACCGTGGTAGTCTAAATGCAAAGTGCAGCGTTTGTGACTGAAAAGTCAACCCTTTGCAAACCCACACCCCATTTTGGTTTAGTGAAGAGGAAGCCGCAGCAAGCTAGACGTAAATGTCAGACAATGCAACAGTGACAGTTTTTCTATTTCCTCCTTATTGGCAAACGCATGACTTGCACTGCCAGAGCGTAGCTATTGTAGTGCATAACATTTTTTTCATTATTTTTTAATATATATATATATTTTTTTTTTATTTTTTTTTTGGAGGTGAAACTTTAACAAATTTCATTGTTTAAAAAAAAGAGAATTAATTTGCCTGTGACGCTACAGCAGTAATAGTTCATTTTCCCAAGTGAGGTCTAGACAAATAACAGACAACCTCTCAGTTGAAGGGTCACTGGGACACATCGTTCATCGTATGGTGGTCTGTAGTTTAGTATTAATCTGTGGCAGGTAAACATTTCTGAAAAACGTTGGCACGGCATGTGTTGCCACAAAGTGATTATTTCTCTTATTGGCAGAATTGGGAAGATGGTTTCCCCAAGAAAACATCACTATAAGATTTATAGTGTGCACAATATGGAGTTTTTTTTTTTGCTTAACGCTATTTCTTTTGTATTACTTAATCAAACTGAATGCCGTTTTTATCTTCTGTGGTGTCACTAAAATCTTACGGTAAGATGAGATACTGTATATAGCTCATGAGTTTGCTATGATATTTTGTCTGATTTGTTATGTTTTGTTGATCAAGCAAAGGGAAATTATCTTTTCTTGCTCTGCCTCTGCGTCTTGCTCAAGGGTATCAAGGGACTGAATCCAATCCAATCTGCATAATCTATAGCAATGGTTCCCAAACCCTTTTGGTTTCTCAAACAAACCCATGTCTACTTGCCACCACTTGTCGCTGCTTGCATATGTCTACAAGTTACGACCTGCAGTCCAACCAATATGTGATCCTTCCTTCTCAGGTTTATTTTGAATCATTTCTAGAGGCTTGAAGGGGTGAAATTATCCTGGATTCGCAAGAAAAAAAGCAAAGACTAGAAGAAAAAACTATCAAGGTTGTTTTGTTCTTTCTGATCTTGTAAATTATTTTGTAATGTTTTAAAGTGATCTCATAACTCCGACCCTCAGGTTTGGAATCGCAAGCCTATAGGATAGTTGAACGGTTGTCAAAGGAGCTTAAAGTAGACACACATGGGGTGAAAGACCCTGTTTGAGCAGATTTATGTTAATTTACTGTCGTTACTGCAGCGGAGGAAGAAGTACTTGTGTCCTTTACACAAGTAAAAGTCGCAATTCAACAATATAAAAATACTTCAATACATGTAAAGGGTATGCATTCAATATTTTTCGGAAGGTAATAAGTATTGTCAGCTAAATGTACTTGAAGTATCAAACATGCACCAGAATGACCCCTTTTATATTATTGCTTATATTATTTTGTAAATTATATTGTACCAACTAGTCCTCATGCTGTCATGGCCCATGGTGGAACTTTACTCTAGTATGGTACCTAAGTTTGTAGTTTACTTGAGTATTTCAGTTTCATACAACTTTATACTTCTGCTGCACTACATTTCAGAGGAAAATGGTGTACTTTTTACTTCACTACATAGACAGCTGTAGTTACTTCTTACTGTGCAGATTAAGATTTTACAAACAACATATAATCAATATGTAAAATATGATGCTACACTGTTAGATAAATAACCAGCAGTATATAAAGTAGTGATGTGAGCTCCACCTCCTAAAACATTAATATGCTGCTAACATGTTATGCATCAGTAATAAAAGTAATAATATTCCAATAATAAATACATATATATATTTTACTTGAGTACAATCTTGAACGTAGGACTTGGCTAACTAGGCTTACTACTTTTACTCAGTGGCGGAGGAAGTATTCCGAAATACTTAGTATACTGTACTTGGTTACATCCCACCAGTGCTTTACTATACATTAGAAATTGCATTTGTGAGAAATTGTTTTTAGCACATTCACTCAACTGCTGTACTTAAGTACAATTTCATGGTACTTTACTCCAGTAATTGCATGTGTACTCCTACGTTTATTTGACATAGTACTTTACAGATTAAAAAATGTTCATTAAAAACACATCATCTTACAACATGGTTGTTATAGAAGAAAATTCCCAACAGTTTGTGCATATAAAGCATATATAGTAGTTAAATTTGCTTTTATACATGCTACTTACATGGCAATGCAACGTCAACATTACTCACATAATGTAATATGTATAAGTACAACCCTCTGAAAGGGGCCATTTTGCACAGCGAGTACATTTACTTTGGATACTTTATGGTCACTTTGTCGCTTATGACCATAGAGTATATTTAAACTGTGGCACTACTACTATTATTTGAGTAAAGGATCCGAGTACTTCCTCACTCTCTCGAGGACTACAATGATGGCCGCCAGGCCGGTAATGCACAAACTACAGCGTTGGCAGGTAAAGTCCAGCGCGGTAAACGGGTTGCCGGCAGGGCAGCGACAGGCCCGGAGCGGGAACGGCTGCCCTCCCTTTGCCACGCACGCTGTAACACGCCATTATCGGTGCGGGCCGTTGACGTTACGGTTTAACGCGGGTATGTTTTCCGCCGCCGCGGGGCCGCGGCTACTTCCTGGTGCCACAGAGGGAGGCAGTGCTGAGTTAAAGAGACAGAAACACTGATAGAAATTCAGATAGAGAGAGAGAGAGAGAAAAAAAACACAGAGAAGAGAGGGGTTGGAGACGCGATAGGAACAGTTGACTGGATTCCCAGAAATTGAAAACCCTCTCTCTCTCTCTCTCTCTCTCTCTCTCTCTCTCCTTATTTATATGTATTTTTGATATTCCGCCGTGGAACCGAGTCGTATTCTTCGTTGGTTCGTAGACCAGCAGGCGGCTCGGATGACGGCGGGCTGCGGCTAAAGCGGAATTGTAACGGGGAAACATTTTCCTCCCTCCGACGGAGAAGCCTCGCGGAGATCCTGTTTTATTTCACAGTAGACTCGTTCCTGTGCCATTTCCGAACCACAACCGGGTGTTGTTTTTATATATATATATATATATATATATATATGTATAATATATATATATATATATATATTTATTTATTCTCAACGATTCCACAAGGAAGGGTTAGGGCGACGGAAGATGGGTTGTTTGGGCAACAGCAAGACTGAAGATCAACGCATCGACGAGAAGGCACAGCGAGAGGCGAACAAAAAGATCGAGAAGCAGCTGCAGAAGGAGCGACAGGCGTACAAGGCGACACACAGGCTGCTGCTGCTGGGTAAGGCTGTCCGTCCTGTCTGACATGTGACGGCGGGCTGAACATGGAAGCTAGCCGCGAACACGGAGCCCCCCCCGGGCTGACAGCGCTGGCAGTAATATGTCATGTGGGGGGGGGGCATTGATGGAAGCGAAGCTCCGGAGCTTCATTTCCAAAACATTCACGGTTTTAACGCTCGCCCCGGATGTCGTCCTCCCCCCCCCCCTTCGTGCTCGTGTTGGTGATATCTTTATGTATTTCTTTTTGGGGACTATCTTCTCTCTCTCTCTCTCTCTCTCGAAGGTGCGGGAGAGTCCGGAAAAAGCACCATTGTGAAGCAGATGAGGATCCTACACGTCAACGGCTTCAACGCAGAGTGAGTGCCGCCCGGTGCGCCTCTTACAGCGGCTCGGATGTCATGTTCGAGCCCGGCCCGACGGATGGATTCTCCCCAGGCACTGCAGCGCCTGTTGGGCCCAGTATCCCATGCAAAGCAGCCAATATCTTTCACCCCTCCTCTCTCTCTCTCTCTCCCTCCTCCTCCTCCTCTTCGTGTACATGTACAGTTCATCATACACATGCGAGGATCTCGGTGTCACGCAGACGCCAAATAATTCGCTGCTTCCTGTTTGATGCCAGAGGGTGAAAGGTTGTGGTCGACACACACACAGGCCTACTGATGATTTGTGTTGCTGCGTGGGGCATTGATCTCACCAGTGGTCTGTTTGAAACGTCAAGAGTCCCCGTAACTGTATGATTAACTGTACTCATGAATTCTAAGTATTTATCCCGGGGAGTCTGGATTCTGGGGGATAAAGTGGCCATTTTAAGGTTAAAAAAACGGGGGAACAACCCGACTCCCAGCCCATCGTAGCTCTTCACTTTTGCATTTTACTGAACCATATCCTGCATTTCACTGTTACCTGCCCTCCACTGGCAATGACAGCTACACTGTATATATAATTGTATTAGAATACAGTCCTACCTGGCAGTAACCCCTATCTTACCAACCACCTTGGTGATAATTACTTTGTGATCTGCGGTGGTTGATGTTTTCGTAACCACTGCTTTGCACACACCTATTCTGTCCCCATGCAGAGAAAAGAAACAGAAAATCCAAGATATTCGGAAAAACGTGAAGGATGCCATAGTGGTGAGTTTCGGCTGTATCGCTTCCCAAATGTGCTCAATGTCTTGGTTATTACACTGAATCCCGCTGCAAAACCATTTTACTGATTATTATACAGGCTTACGGACTTTTTCCCCGTATTCATCCTGCTTAATGCTTGTTTTTTGTTCTTTTTTTCTCTCCCACAACTTCTGCTTTGCAGACTATAGTGTCTGCGATGAGCACTTTAATACCCCCAGTCCCGCTAGCCAACCCAGAGGACCAATTCAGAATCGAATACATCAAAAGCATAGCACCTCTCTCTGACTTTGACTATTCACAGGTAAGACATTCATAAAGTTTCTGTGTGTGTGCAGATGTGACTATGTGCGTGAGAGAGACTCTGTACGATGGGCTGGGATAGTGCATATGTGCTTTTTAGTCTTTCTTAATGTGCATTTGTGTTTGCGTGGGTGTTAGATGGTATGTGATGAGAGCATTTGCTGTTTTTATGAGCCCTGTGGCCAGCAATGTAGATCCTGCTGATATAGCTTAGGGATGTCAGATGTAATTTTGCTATAACAAGCCTAATGTTGCCTTTTTTCTTGAATTTGCTTCTTTTTATGACGTGGTGGGGTCGTTTTAACAGACCAAAGCTGAGGGCATTGTTTTTCCCTTTTGCAGCTACGAAGTCATGAATGGAAATGTCAACTAGCTTGTATGAAATCAAAGTTATTTGATTCGAGTGCTTGTTAATGGTTTGATTCCCCTTCGTAGCTGCAGCAGATGTGCTGTATGTGGATGTGAATGCAAGTTGGAGCACATGGAATTCCTTTCAGTGCGTGATCAACCATTCGATAGTGCGAGGTCATGTGTTGGAAAGGCAGATAATGTTTTACATAATTTTGAAAGTGTTCCTCCTTTGACAGTGACTGTGCCAAACAGGAATGGCAATTGTTAATGCACGCTGGGCTTTTATGGCACCCAAATAAAAATATTAACTTGCTATTATGTATGAATCAAGTACGTGGTTAGTCTCCTTTTGGCGCTTTTGCGGTTTGTTGTATTGGAGTTGACAGTGATCCCTGTGCTCATCATGTTGTGATGTGTTGAGGTACTAAACCTTAAGTCTAGTCTTTTATTTTAATATACAAATGTTTGTTTTTAGAGCTGAATCTATTAGTCGATTGACGGGAAAATAATCTGCAAATATTTTGATCATTAAAGTTATTTTTCAAGCAAAAATGCCAAAGATGTCCGGTGTGCAGATTTTTGATTGGTCGATCAGAGGAAGGCATTGGGCCTTAAGACATCTTTCGCTATTTTATAATCTGTTAATCAATAGGGACAATAACAGTTAGTTGAAGCCCATTCATCTTTTCTCTTTGTTTCTTCTGCTTCTTTTATCGAGTTTGCAGTTGTTCACCATAGAAAAAAAGATTGAGCGGAATGAATTTCACATGTCTGTTTTATCTCTTAGCCACAATATGGCATATGACTTTTCCAGCGAGGCCTCAGAATCTGTCTAGTATTTAGGCCCTGTGGACAGAGTACTGCTACTTGCTGGGTTTTTTTGGTTCCTGCAGTTGCTCTCAGGTCTTATCCATGCCACCCGGTCACTGCTCGGCTCTTTAAAGTGGAAATGTTTTTGCATCGCCACCTTATTTACATCTTTCCATGATGTTTCCCAGCGTCCCTCTCAGCAACTTTATTTAATGCTACATCATAAGAATATCCATTAAAAGGATTTGGGTGTTAATTTCCTGACAGAGCCCACAGTGAGAGTGTTAACAGGGCAGCAGTAGTCTGTGATGCTGTGTTGTGGGAGGGCCGGGGCCATGGGGGAGAGCCGGCGTTGAGTTCCCAGGCCCGGCCAGGCCAAAGGGAACAACATGGCTCTGTTTGAAATGTCTGTGCTTGTCATCAGTCTCGGGCTTCACTTGTGCCATCAGTGTCACCACTACATTGTCACTTAGTGCCACCAGGCATGATATCCAATACAGCAGCGCAGGAACACGGCCAATCAGTAACCTGTGGCTTTCACCTGTTGGCGCCGTTGTGAAATGTGGAAGTATGTTTTACCTGGAAACCTTTGGAGAGATGATGTCACGGTGAACCAAGGTTATTGTTTTGGAGCTCTCATCTTAAAGCCTTGATAATAACTGTGACGCACTTCAATCAATTTTAGCACTTGTTTTGCTGTGGATGGGAAGAAGAAGTAGACAATAATCTTTGACTTCCAACATTTCCATGAATGACTTGCTGTATATGTATAGGCGGAGAGAGAGTGACAGTGATAGCTTTGGTTGCACCATTATCAATGTTTTTACTGGGGCTGCAACTAAAGGTTATTCCAATTTTAAGAATCTGCCAATTGTTTTCTTGAATTAATTGTTTTGTCTATAACATGACAGAACATTGCAAGAAATTCCCAGAGTCCCAAAAGGGATCCCTTCAAATGTCTTGTTGTTTCTAACCAACAGTCCTGAGCTCAGATGTATTCAATTTACAATGATATTAATTGCACTCAAATGACACGATTAATCGATTGTCAAAATACTTTTCTGGGAATTGACTAATCAATTATTCAGTTTATCGTTTTGGCTCAAATTTTCACACTCCTCACGCTCAAAATTACCTTGATGCATCTTACTGAGATGGTATGAAAATCTTTACACACTATTAAATGACTAAAGTACTGACCATGGAGATGAGTCATTAAGCTTTATTGGCTGCCACTCTCCAAAAACCTCCCAACTCCTTCTAATCTTTTTCTGCTGAGAATATTTTTTGGTGAAGTTCTTCAGGAACTCTTAAGTAAATCAAGCCAGTATTTACTCGGCGATACGTCATTTTTCCGTTGTGTCTTTTCTGTCTCTGCTGCCTAAACATTGCGTTCTCTGCCTTCTTTTCAAGTCTGTGACGTGGGCTGCGCTCACCCATATGTTATGCTTACAGTTGTTGGTCTTTACAGTAACGATTGAAATAATAGTGTTGCTTATCAAATTACATAACTTTATCGGGCACTGTAATTTGACGTGATAGCGTAGTTATGTCTTTTCCAGTCGAGATAAGTGAGCCTGAGAGAGAACAATGTTGTGGTGTGCTGTGTCTGGTTAGTCAAATAGGATGGCGACAAGCTACAGAAGCATGGTCTTTTGATGGTGCTGTAATCTTGGTGGAGAAGTTGGTGTCTGTGGCTTTTGTATGTTGACGTGAAATCATTTACTGTTGATGTTTTAGGAAACGAGGAAACATTCTGCCGCCAAACTCGCATCAGATATCTTCATATAAAGTCACATGACCTATGCTTGGCTGGTTATGGCACAGATGGATCGTGGATTTGAGATCATATGCCTCCAAACACTACAATGGGCTTGAACGTGTGAGGTACACTTCCAGTGGTCTTTCACAGAGTTCATGCGCGGTGGATTTTTCCCTGCGTGCGCTTTCATTACTGGGAATTTTTGTGAAGCAATTTCCCCTAGTCTTACATGTAAATCAACAGGCTTAGCTTTGCTGGCCTGTACTCTATGTCGTCAAAGCACCCTTTTTTGTAAAACCGTTCCCTGCAGTAGCTTGGGATAACAGTAGGCCCATGGAAAAGAAAGCACTGATACAACCGGTCGTCTATGCAAATGGAAACAAATGCCACTGCGGTGACTATGCTAGCCACCCGACAGTGTCCGTCGACTGAAGTGGAGCAAATTCAAATGAGCCCCGGTCTTTGCACCATGTCGCCTTCTCTCCACCTCACACATGTTAAAGCCTTACAGTACATGTAATCCTGTCCGTTTGATGCTAACACATCCAGGTCACTGCAACTATTGAGACCTGTTCATGTTATTTATATACACTCAACAAAAAAGATGAGGATTAGGTCCACAAAGGTTTGTTCTTGTGTTTTGGGGAATTACATTCTATTGTGGAAGGTGAGCTTCATATTATGTCCAGCCCCACCCATTACTGAACTGATCTAGAGTTTCCGTACTGGTGAATGGGTTAAGTCTTACGCTGGGGCTCAACTTGTACACTCGGCAACAGTCGGTGCCTGTGTAACTTTATTTAATGTTGTCTGATGGGAGTTTACAGGCCAACAAACAATTCTGACTTTCTAATAAGGAAGGTGACCTGCTTTAATAATAATAACTTTATTTATAACTTTATTTATATAGCACCTTTTGCTATATGTCTACAAAGTGCTTGAACAGACAAGCAGAGACAGGATACTCAGAAAGCAACAACACAGAAGGCATTGAAAGTTAAAAAGCAAACAAAAGCATATCTTCTGTTTTCCACCACAGCCATGAAGGGTAACACGCCTCTAGAGTGTCCCCTTGTTGTTAGCTTCTTGGTGATTTCCTCGTGAAGAACAGCATCAGTCCTAGAAGTTAGGTGTTTTTTTTTTTTGTCTAATTGATTACTTGAGGATACATGATGTGGGGCAAAGCGTGGGACAGAGGGCTGCTCTGTTTTTGGAAACATGTTATGAAATATGAATGGTCTCGAACAGTCGCTTCCTCTCTCCTCTTGCTCTTTTTTTAGCTAGATTTGTCTGTAGTCTTTTAACTAAGGTAACCCATGAAAGTCAGGTCTCGCTCTGTGCTGGGTGACTGTTATCTAACACAAATATTCTATTCAGATCCAATAAATGTGGCGATGACTGTTTACTGAGGAGCCAGCTGGTTGTCTGGCTGGCTATGTATGGATGGATTTCACCAGAAGCCGTTGCTGTACATTTAGCTCTGAGGCCAAAGGTCTCTTCAAAACTTTACCCAAAATGATTCTAGTGTCCCCTTGCGATGGAAGATGCAAGCCGAATTTGCTAAGCCGAATCAGATTTAGGCCATTTTGTTCTCTGTGTCAGCCTGACCTATATGATTCAAGTGAAGTTTTACATCACGCACCCAACTTGATTAACACTGAGGCTGAACTGAGGACTGGTCCTAGCAGAGCCACCAGAGAATCGGCATCGCTCAGCTGGTGAAGGAGGGATTGTGGAAGTGGACCGGGAAAAGCACGGGAAAGAGTTAAAAAAAGCTTGTGTTAAAGCAAATTCCCTTCTGGTCTCTTTCTGTGTTATCAGTTCCTCTGTAGGGCACTGCAGCACACACTGCATTTATTCAAAGGCCCAGTGTCACACGCCTCTGTGGAAAAGAGCCCTGAGGACCATACTCTGCCCCCCCCCTCTCCCCTTCCACCTTCCACCCCTCGTCCTCCCACCATCCAGTCCCAGCCCTGGCTAGCTTTGTTGGGCCCTTCTTTGGGCTTTCAAATCCCTCGATGTCTGCTGCTTGACAAAATTTGGTGAGACCTGCAGAACTAATAGCAGAAGAATGTAATCAACGCTGTTGAATCTTATTGATACTAGTTGAGGTGGGTGTTAAAGTTTGACTGTAACAGAAGTGGAAGCAAATACAGGCAAGAAAGCAAATATGGCGCCATGAGTATGGTGTAGCAGGTAACTCCTACGTTACAGAAAAACTGAACCATGGTTGTAAAATAATGTGTTAGTGTATCATAAATCTGAAATAAATATATTTGTATTTATAGTATCCGAGCTTAGGTTATCCCTGAATTGTGCCTGAAGTGTGAGCCCATATTCATCTGTAATAAAACAAACATGAACAAATGTTAATGTGTCTCTCTGTGAAACTGTATCGGTGGATTTCCTCCATGTTGAACTTAATCACCGGATCTGCCGAGAGGAGATCTCCCGGAGCATGTGATCATTTATCAGGCTCCTTCTCCCGCTCTCTGGTTCGGGGCTACTTTCACCCTCTCCCCAGTCAGAGCACAGAGCCAGTGCTGAGTGCAGAGAGTCATGTGGTAGTTCCAGGCCAGAGGAGGAGCCCATCGGAAAGACATGTGCCCAGGAGGCAACAAGGGATATTAGCCCAATCATCTTTGTTTAGGGCATACAGAGAGTCCTGGGAAAAGTTTCAAAGTCATTGATAAGATGAGTTCCCCTCATTATGCACTCACTGAGACTATGTAAAGTAATTTACAGCATCATACCTATGTATAGTTTTTGTGCTGGTTGTATTTGTATATTTTAGGAGATGCAATTAACTGTTTCTGTAGTGTTACCAGAATTTGATAACAAATAAGTTGGAGAAGAGCACTTGTGACCAGAAAGTCATGAGTTTAAATTCAGGAACTGCTAGATAAACCTGTATTCAGGAAGTGAATGAGAACTCAAATCTCCTCCCTCTGCTACTGCTAACAGAGGCGTAGAGTAACTAACTGCAAGACACGGTCCTCCTCAGAAATACAACCGCAGGCAGATTATCACGACCCATGTTTATGTTTGCTAGGCGGCAACCTATAAAGAGCAACGAAGTCTGCACAATGGTAACCATGTGTTT
Organism: Gadopsis marmoratus; assembly: GCA_036023855.1. Lineage (NCBI taxonomy): Eukaryota > Metazoa > Chordata > Actinopteri > Centrarchiformes > Percichthyidae > Gadopsis > Gadopsis marmoratus. The sequence continues at coordinate 24,003 of JAVQJF010029562.1, read as the reverse complement.
ATTATTGTTACCATGACGACAAAGGTCCAGTACGCCTATATGTATATATGTCGTTTTGGGAGTCACTGACAAATGATGTGTTCTGTAGTTTAGATTGGAGGACTTGTGGAATTTCAAGTTCTCGCATTACTGTAGATATTAAATAGCATAAAGACTGAAAGTGGTGGTAAACAGCTCGAGTGGCTCTGTCCAGTGTGGAAAGATACACCTGCCAGCACCTCTAAAGCTCACTAATTAACATGTTGTATCTTGTTTGAAGGGAACTATTTGGAGGATCTATTTCCTGACTAACAACAGTTTATATATTAGCATCTCTGGCTTTAGCGCAGGTGGGTAGATGGGGTATGTGAGGTTTTAGTATAGCTCCCCATACAGGCTCAATGGTACCGTACCATGATGGCGACTCTGGAAAACTACACCCCCGATCACCCCCGATCACTCTTGTTCTCCAGGAAATAGTTAGTCGTATGTTTTAGCTTTAGACAGATCCAGGCTAGCTCTTTCCTCCTGCTTTCAGTCTGTATGCTAAGCTAGGCTAAACACATCCTTACTCCAGCTCCATAATGTATTATATATTGTGTACAGACAAATCCAGTTAAGAAAGCAAAAAAAAAACATACTTTCCAAAATGTTGACCTATGCCTAGTAATGCTAGTTGAGTAAGATATTCTACTACTCTCTTTGCTCCTGCTAATGAGCTGCCCATGAGCATGGCATTGCTTTTCACCTAGCTGCTCTGATTAAACAGCTCAGTGATCAACAGTAGAAGACAGTGGTTGTGCTGGGCAGATGTGTGTATGCACTGAATGTATTGTATGTGGTGCAGATGAGAATCTACTGTATGTATGTATGTATGTATGTATATGACCAATTATTTAGGATACATGTATGTACAAAATGGGCAGTAGAATTTTCCATTCGGTTTGTTTATTTAACTCCTCAGTTGTCATGGCAGCACGAGTTTCAACAACTCTTAAGTCACATTTTCAAAGTACACGTTCAGGATTTCTGAATTTCTTTTTAAATGTTATTAATAGTGAAAGGCTACTTTGTCATAAGTTACTGAACACACGGCGTACTTGCATATACTTACCTGTATTTTCTACATGCGAAACATCTGCAATTAAGTGGGTATGGTTTTGGCATTTGTGTGTAGGTCTAAATGAAGTAAACTTCCTTTAATGGCCATTTAAAGCACATCACTTTGTGATGAGCTCACAAAGGAGGCTGTTTGCAAAGTAACTTTACGTGGGTTTTGCCCTGTGCAGTGTGCTCCAACAGTATCAATATGAATGCGTTCAAAGCCCCTGACCTTCCCATCATGACATTGTACTTTCAAGTTTAAGACATTTTGTTGTCCAATGTATGTCGACTTGTGTTTCTTAATGTTTGTTGCATTTTTTTCCTCAGGAGTTCTTTGATCACGCAAAGAAGCTGTGGGACGACGAAGGAGTGAAGGCATGCTTTGAGAGGTCCAATGAGTACCAGCTCATCGACTGTGCACAATAGTGAGTTCAAACACGATCAAATATGAATTTGAGCTTTGGATACTTGCAGGCATACAAAAGATCGTTCACACATTATTTCGTCAGTTATTCGAGCAATCATAATACAGTGAGAACAAGAAAAGTGAACTATTTTGCCTTTTTACAGCCTGTAAGCTGTTGTCACATCCCTGCTTTGTCCATCCTCTTTGTGTCATGCTTGAGGTGAAAGCTCTGCAGTGTGTGCTGGTGTCATGTCATATATGAATATGGCTGAGATACTGTATGTTTACTCTGGGTGTGGCAAGGCAAGCAGCAGTTGCATTCGTCCTTTGGAAAATTATACATATATCTCCTCATGTCAGTGTGTTTGACATTTTCACCACGACAGTATGCAAATCTTTGCCTGTCCTGTATTAAAATGTCCAACTGTTGAATTCATTGGAATTGCGTTGATGTAATATTTGTCTACAAACACATGTAAAGATGTAATAGTGCTGTAGTTAAAGTTGGGATGTTTCATGTCCGTGTTGGCGATGGTAAAAACCTAGCTGTGGAGTTGAAAGACTTGGCTACAGTGTCTCTAAGGCTGGACAAAAGCTATGTGGGTCATGATTTGATTTTGACTACAATCTGTGAAGAGTTTGTCTTAATACAATTGTACTCCAGATACTGTCGTTAGGAAATACTGATAACTGCAGTGTGGCAAGGTGCAGAAACTGATGCCTCTTTGCACGGAGCCCTAGATTGTTTGCAAGGCTCCTATAGTACCTCGGGCCACCATAAGGTGCTGGTTGTACATGGTGGAGGGCCCCTCTCTTGCCTGAAAAAGGAAGTTTGGATATGCAAAGTGACTCACTGATTACAGTGCTCTCCTTTTGCTTCCTCTCTGACTCGTCTGTGGATTCACATGTACATATGAGGACATACATGTACATGGTACAGACTCGCGGTCCGGTCAAAGGAACACTTTATCAGTGACTGGGGATGTTGTCTTGTTGTCAGCAGTCTGAGCCCACGTTACATGGGTGTAGCGTTGAAATGTTTTAAACATGTTATAGCACGTAGACAAACGGTCTGTACTCTCTTCCTGAATATCTTCCGTTGAATATCTGCCTGAAAGCAGCTTCCATAGACAGGAGAGAGATAGTCAGGTGATGGTTGGAGAGTCACATGAATCTGTAAGGTGGAGCTGTTACAGTCCAAGGCTGTGTTTGTCTTTGCTGCTCTGAGTGAGTCTGTGTGCAGTACGGCTGCACAATATGTAAAAAAGCATCTTGTGTTTATTTTAGCCAATATTCCAGTATCATAATGATCACTACATACTTTTGTGGTATCATAAACATTTAAAGTTTTCTATGTGAATGTCCTTGTTTTAACTCTTTATATTCATGCAGTGGTCTTCTGAATTTTGAAAACAGAATATTGTATATTGTAATAGCTGAAACCACCGAGGCTTGCAACTAGCTTAAGCACGGAAGCTACAGCTGTCCTGTGACATGAGTAAACATTAACAGAGAGAAATGAAGACAGTGAAAAGCATACAGTAATTGAATTGAGTGGTGCTGGTTTATAAATGCCTTTTCTGGTGCTTTCTGTACTCGTCTTTCTGATCTTATGTTGTAAGTAGTCAGCATTTGTTTGCATGCAAGTTATTATAGTACATCTGCCCTTCCAATCTACTGCCAAATGACCGATGTTTAATTGTTTATTTTAATCCCCAATTGACCTCGCTGTTTTCCAACCTCCTCCTCTTCCATATCATATTTTTTCTTCTCCATGCGATTGCTTCTCTCTCCTGCCCTTCTTGCCGTCCTCCTATCAACGTCTCTCTGGCTGTTATGGTGCTGCTCCTGATTGGTTTACAGCTGGTGAGCAGTTGTGTGTTTGGCCAATAAATCATCATCAAGCATCAATAAAAAATGATAATGGGTCACAGCTTAATGTGGTTTAGTGTGCAAAAGTCCAAACTTTGATTTTCAGTTTTACTTTATATGTCAGCTTTGAACAGCTTGCTGTTGTGTCTTGTTGCTTTTCCTTGTCTACACTGTGTAGTGAATTTACTAAAAATAACATAACAAATCTTGAACTGTAAATCTGTTTTCAGTCATAGAAAAGCCGACGCATCTCCATGATTTTTGGATTCGTTTTGAGATATCACTCTTGAGTAGAAACATCACAATAGGCCTCTGTTGTCAGTGACTTTGATTGATGTCTGGAATTTTGTCAGACTGTGTGGCCCCTCACTTACATCCTCTCTGTTTTAACCTCTGCATGAACTATGTGGATGGAGGGCATTCGTAGATACTCTGTCCTACATGGCAGCAGACCTGTCTGTGCGTAAAGGCACAGACCTATTGTTATTATGACCACTAAACGAGACTAACTGTTCTCAGGGACTATCCTGGAAGTAGTGAACCACTGGCAGACGGCTTCAGCAGCCAACTGGGTTGAAAGGAAGGGAGCAGAGGTCATAACTTTGGTATTTAAACAGATGTTGTGTTGTTTTGGCTACTCCTCCAAGTTCAGAAGAGACACGTTTGACTACAAGAGCCTGTCTGTTAGCTTGTCCCTTCTTCTCAGTGCTAGCTGCTTTTGAGTGAGCACTAACCAAACCTGCTCTTCTAATCCTATAGTCAGTCCAGGAAGCTTTCATTTCATCTTGTACTTTTGTTCTCTACACCTGCTCTCACTCTCCCTCTAATTTTGTTTTTGTATTGGACCTGCACAGACTTGTGTTTGTGTTGTAGGCTGTGTCTTGGATCACAAACGGTGATAGGAGTGCGTTCAGTCACTCTGTGAGTAAATTAAAGAGGAAGTTGGCCTACATGTGGCTGTTTGTGGGAGGAACAGATTGGCAGGCAGCAACCTTCCCTACTAACAGTCAAACACAATAGGCAATATTGTTGTAAAACCATCAAACAAGATCACAGCGGAAGGAAATTTGTTTAGGTATACATGAGCTATATGTGGCATTTAGATTTTGTGAAGGTGGATTATATACATCTGCCATTTCATCTGTGTTGTCCTTCACAGACCTTGCGCCGCGCGGATAGATATTTTTTCCAGCAGGCCTAACGCTGGACGCCCCATTGGACAAAGGCACAGGAAATAAGTATGAGCCGATGGGGAGCGCTTGTTATGCCAAAGTGCATGTCCGTATCGATGCATTTGGAATCCCGTCACCCATTGATCTGCCCCCTCTGCATTGCACATTTATATGTTTTAAGAGCACAGATATGTGTCTGCCAGTTGATTGATTACGAGCTATTTTCAGCTGCGGCAGGCCGGTTCCATTGCAATGCCTTGGATGTGTCCACGGCAAAAATCAAACACTTTTTCACACGCAAATCTGAACTCCTGGGCCTCTCTTGTTTTTCAATTAATTAATTAATTTTGTGTGTGTGCGTGGTGACTGTTTGTCGCACTCCCCCAAACAAATCTACACAATTCATATACTAAGGGTATTTGTTACTGTAGTGGATGATTGTTATCCAGTGTTCGACGCTGGCAGGGAGCTCTCTCCCTGTGTTGATCTGCTCAGTGGCTGGAGGAGAGCGGCCCTGGATGGAGCTGGAGTCTGGGAGTGTAACCCAAGAAATGAACCACCCTTTGATCAGGTTGAGTCAAAAGACCACTGCCTATTTATTTAACACACCATGCTTTTTGTCTAAGGCACAATGCATTGTGGCCGTTGTAGTTTTTGACGGCATGAAATAAGTTATACAGATAAGAGAGGTTTAATCTGCCAACTTCAGGTGTCCTAAATTAATTTAATATCTGTTGATCCACAGGGACACGCTGCCATATACTGATGGGTATGATGAGATTTGGACAAATTAATTTTGCAATATCTTACCATTAGAGCTGAAACAAGTTATTCGACTAACTGGTTAGCCGATCAAACAAAAAAGGTAACTGCAACCATTTCTACTGCTATTTTTTCATTTTTTTAAATCAAAATGCTGAACATGTCCTGGTTTCAGCTTCTCAGTTGTGAGGATTTGATGCTTTTATTTGTCATATGTACATATATACTATGTACACTGAATATATTGGATTCTAGGTTTTGGAACATTTGTCTGGTATCTGATAAATCGAGAAAATTCCAATAGAATGAATTGCTAGTTGCAGCCCTACCTATACTGTAAATGCTACTCATGCTTTTGTACGTCCCTATTTTTTCAATCCAAGTGATCATCCCTCTACAGTTATTAATCCCCACAATCCCATCTTTGTGGTAATCGCACACCACATACACACATGAGGAAATACATGAATTCCAAACATAGTACAGGAAGACGAGACTTGGCCCTGACTCACCCTTTCTTACTGAGACAAATGTCAGATTGTTCTTGATTTAGCCATCCAGAGACGTTTCACACTTTTTGGCACCATCGCCATTGACCCTAATGAGGATTAAATAGAGAGGGGCAAAGATCAAATACTATTCAGGGTGGATTGGAAAATGTGTTATCGTTGCACACTTTCAAAAGATAGATGGATGGATTAGTGAAATACAGTAGAGCTGCAACTGATGATTATTATCATTATCGATTAATCTGCCAATTGTTTTCTCACTTAAGCAAAATGTCCATCACAGTTTCTCAGGGTGCAAGGCGATGTCTTTAAGTGTCTTGTTTTGTCTGTCCAGCAGTACAAAACCCAAAGACATAGAATTTACAATGATATGGAAACTGAGAAAAGCAGCAAATATTCACATTGGAGAAACTGGAACCGAGTTTATGCTTAAAAAAAGAACTGAAACAATTAATCTATTATTAAAATAGTCACCAGTTACCTTTCTGTTTATCAGACCAATCGCTGCAACTCTAAAATTCACAATGTGAGGACTTTGGGCACCCTGTCTCATCCCTCCTGTCAGGGGAAGGAATTTATTTCCTTTATCTGACAAATAATAGAGTTAGTGTTTTTATTAAATGAACTAATTGAACTAATATTTCCAAATCCTTCTGCTGTTCTCAGGGTTTGAGATGTTATAAATAGGATTTGTAAACATTTCATTTTTTTTAAAGTAAATGTTAAAATCTGCAAGGATCATCCCAGGTCAGAATGTAATGTGGTGTAGTTGGTCCAGGATGGAGAGGTGACAGATCTCCAGCGGTCCCGGGGTCCAGGAGATGGGACAGTGGATAGACATATCCAAGGCTGGGTGGTTCTTGGCCTGGGGTTGGGGCTGGGGTGTAGTGCTGGTCACGGGACTCTGTCACCAGCTTGTGGGCCACTGACACAGTCATCTGAGGCAGTAAAGTGCTAAGAATGGCCAGCATTGTCAGCCAGCTCTGGCCCCTGAAGGGCCTACAGAAACAGAGGGGCTACGCTTCGCAAACAGTGGCTCTCCTCAATAAGGAGCCTCTTCTGTTCACGGAAGAGCCAGAGAGAGCGATATTTATACACCAGCTGCATGTCACTGCTGCTTTTTTCTGTCACCAATAAGTTGCTTCGTTTCTTAATGTTTTAGCTGGTTTGATGCACACAGTATATTACCAAGGGATGAGGCGGATTGTGACAGGGTCTGGGCTCTGTTTACATGTCTAAACTGATTTGTGTGTTTATATTCCAGTGTAATAACTTTCTGGGTTACCGTTAACGCATAAGAAATGGATTTTCTGCTGGGATGTGTGTCTCACTGCAGCCAGAGAGCATCATTTGAAATTGTGTTAAACCTTCACGGACTATATTGTTTTGTCCAGTTTAAAGCTCTGCATAGTTTGAGGATGACATCTGTAGTCACAATTTTAATTTCTGCATCTAAAATGCATGAAACTGAGAGTCTTTTAGGGTCTGATGTTAACTTGATGACTCCAATTTGTTTTGTGTGATTTTGGATTAAGTGTTATAAACTTTAGTCCTAAAACAAAAATGATGCATGATATAGAAGCACAACCATTTGGCTCCAAAGAAACTAGCAAAGCCAGTAAAAATGTATCCTGATTTCAGATTAAACCCTCAAAAGATTTTGTGAAATGGTACCAATTTTATTTAGAACAGTGCTTTTGAATGCATTTTGAACTATTAATGCTTTTTGTTGTTTTAGCCACTTTCACCGAACAAACTCTTAAAAATAACTTAAATGGTTTCAGTTCAGTTATTCTGTCTGCAAGAGAATCAGTGATGTTTACTACAGTGCAATTCAAATCATAATTAGAACTTTGTAAACAAAAACACTTTCTTCATAAAAAAGAATCATAAAAGGCTTTAATCCAGATTAACTAAAACCTTTGTGTCGCTTGCTAAAATCAGATGACCCTGCTGTCAGCTGACTGAGGAATAATCAAAGGAGGCACTATGGAAGTGTGTGTGTGCGTGTTTGAAGATATCTGCGAGTGTGTAGCTGTGTGCATGATTTCTGAGGAAAAGGGAGGAGTGGTTTTGAGCTGAACTGTAGAATCTGATCTACTGGAAGCTCAGTGGGACTCCATCTACACAAACCGCTGTCCTTTCGGTTGTTCGAGCCCCCTGTGGGACTCTCTCTCTCTCTCTCTCTCTCTTTCTTTCTCTCTCTCTCTCTCTCCAGTCCTCTCTTGAGGCCAGAAAGCGACAGCAGAGAGGATGTTGCAGAACACATGAGAACACATGCGGTTCCGTATATGAAGCCTTTTTCAAAGTGTGTGTGTGTGTGTGTGAACCCTTTTTTTATTCAACATCCTCACGTTTGACAGCAGGGCCTGAGATTTAGTGTTACTGTAACCATTAATGGCTTTTTCTGTCCATTAGGTAAGTGTTTTTAAAGTTGTAGATGTCGGGTTTAGAAAGCTCTCAGCCCGCCCGGACATTTGGAAACAGTCAAGAGAGCCTAAAGCTTCCCAGCATAGCATGCTACATGTCACAAGATTAATAACTACACTACCAGTGTGTTTTTATTTAGTTTCTACAGACCAGAGGCTCTGACAGCCACTATTTAGTTTAGTCAATGAGTTGGATCACATTTGAAAGCAAGCACTGCTGCATGGAAAAAGGTATACATTTTTGAATAGTATATCCAAAATCTGTATCAAAATGTTGAAAAACGAAGATGAATCATCCTTTTTCCTGTAAACATGTTGAGCAACTTCCATCTCACTTGTTGCATTAATTACATATCAAATTAGCCAAACTGTCATGTTTAGATTGTCTGCAGTTCCGTGTTATATTGTTAGTTTTGTCTCTCTGAATGTTAAGCATGAGCAGTGTTGCAGAGGAAAAACTGGGAATTTATGTTCCACTTAAAGAGAATCGTGTCTATAAATAGATTTTTATTTTTGGGTTAAAATGTGCGTCCATTTTAAAGGACAGACAGAGACACGGAGCGAGGCTGGTGAATGGCGGATATCTGCGAGTCTGTTACTGTGTGCCGACTACACACATACAGTGTACACACACACACACACACCTCTCTCTCTCTCTCTCTCTCTCTCTCTCTCTCTCTCTCTCTCTCTCTCTCTCTCTCTCTCTCTCTCTCTCTCACACTCACACATACACACCCTGCTGCTGTCGACCAGGAGTGTAAAGGCACAGACTACTGGAGGACAGCAGTGGCGCTGCAGGTTCCCTGGTCAGAGATTGTGGAATGGTCGTCCATAGACACCCCCCCCTCTCTCTTTCTCTCTCTCTCTCTCTCTTCCCCCTCTGTCGCTCCCTTTTCTCCCCCTCCCCTTCCACCCACCCCCCTTAGAGCTTATGTAAACTAGCTGTGGAGCCAGGGCAAGCTGAGGCTATTTTTAGCAGCAGCACTGCAGAGCAGAAACTGGCGGAGGGTCACGTGTGCGCAGCCGAATCAAAGGGAGTATCCCGGCAATGCGCTGTAAACAAAGGGAAGGTCAGTAGCAGAAGGTGAGACACAAAACGCCTCTGTGTTGGTTTTGAGCGTGCGTGTGAGCGACTACGCACTGCCTGGCCATACCTTCTCTTCCCTTAATGCCCTGACATAAAACAAATCATCGCGAGTGTACGAATGCACCCATATGCTTTCATATGCTTTTCCTGCTCGCTCTGTCTCTCCCTACTCCACACACACACACACACGCAGCTCAGCCATTTCTGCAACTGCTAGAGACAGAGGGCGGAGGGGGCGGAGGGGGGGGTGACGTGGAGGAGCTGGATTGATCAAAGCGGGGTTTGACACGCGAGGAGACATTTTGCTGTCTAATCATGAGCGAGGCTCCCAGCTCCACACTCTCCCCCTGTTGCCGCCAAGCCGGTTTATCAGCGTGAGCAGCAGCAGACTTGGAGCCACGTAAAATCCGCCAAGAAGCACATGACCACGAGTGTTTAGCGCTGACATTAGCGTGTTTTGTATCACACGGGGCTTTTCAAACCCTCGCCGCCTGCTCAGAGTTTGGCCTGGCTGTGTAGCCTGTAGGCCTGGCCAGCGGTGAGGCTAGCAGTTAGCGGTGCCCAGCCACACCCAGGTAAAAGGTCTCCCTCCACCTCGGCCACTAGTCAAACAAGCCTCAACTTTCACCTCCTGTGGAATGTGGTCAGAGGGGGCCACGGAGCTATTTATAGAAACCTTTTATATTTTCTGTCACTGAGGTCTGTTTGCCTAGACAGTTTGAGCTGTGGGCTGTTTCACCAGGCCAGGCAGGAGGAGGTAGCTTGGAGGCTAACTTAAGTAAACATTTGGCTCCAGCACAAGCCGTGGCTCTGCGTTTTTTTTGTTGTTGGATGATTTATTGTTGTAGGCACTCTTAACCTGAGATTCTGGAGCTTCTCCAATCTGACCAGCTAGTTAAGGACCCGTATGTTAAAGTGTCCTGATGAAAGAATATGCTATGTGAGGGGAACATCCGGCTCCTCTTTGCGCGTCGTTGTGGTTCTTTGGAGGGATACAGTACTTTACATCAATATTTATTTAGACATTTAATTCCTGATGTGTTTTTACAGCTGCTACAACATGTTCCTTTGTGCTAACCCTATAATTAACACCAGAAACCTGAGCTAAAGCAAGTCCATTAGGCAGTCAGCAGAAAATTCATCTGCAAGTATTTTGGTAACCAAAAGAATCATTTAAGTTATTCCTCAAGCAAAAATGCCAAACATTCCCTTGTACCATCTACTAGATTGCAAGGATTTGGTGCTTTTCTTGCTTGTATGTGATTGTAGGCTAAGTATTTTGGGGTTTTTGAGTGTTGGTCAGACATAACAAGGAATTTGATGACCATGGGCCTTTTCTGACATTTAATAGACCACACGAGAAAGTAATAGCCAGATTATTCGATGTATGAATAACTTAAACTTTCCTGAAAAATATGAATTGTTATATAAATGAGCAGGATACATGTTGTCACCCTATGCATTAAAAGACATAGTAGTTCATTTAGAAGATGTTAATGCTAATTGTTCTTTCATTGGATTCCGCTAGCATTTTGCTAACACACGAAACTCCTACCACCGCCTGTATCTCTAGACAAAGCATCCAGTGTATTCAGAAAGTACAGATGACTTGATTTTGAGTTGAAAGGAACAACTGAAGTAGTAGATTTGGGTGTATTTGAGATTAGACTTAGCACATTTTACAACTGTGTAGAAGTGGAGTGAAATAATGGAAAGTCGTTGGTATATTAGTAGATTTTATTAGTTCAGGATCAAATATTAATAAATAGATAACTGACCGAGATTAGTGGGGGTTTTTATTTTTTACCAGGAGCCACTGGAGTAATTTGTGGTACCTGTGTGGGTCTCCTGACGCTGCTGTTCTCACCTGTTCATTGCCAAAGTAATGACACTGTACAGTCATTGCTCTGTGCGATATCCCACTAATCACCAGCACATCAAATCACTCCAAATCCATTCCCCCTGATCTGTTGGTTATAACAGAAATGAGAAACTACCCTGGTAACTATCTGCAACTCGGTCTGCAAATCTTTACTTTTTTGTCTGTGTGTGTGTGAGTGGTGGAGGATGCGTTGCTTTCTTCACGGAGGGTTCTTACACAGCTGTCATCATCACCACAGCTTGCAGTTACCACTTGCCCATAAAGCATCATTTTGCAGTGAGCATTACCCGTAGCCATGGCCTGTCTCACGGGACTCCTATTGACTGCTCCGTGACTTGTAACATCCTTATCAATTATGCCCACGGTTCAGCTCTCAACTCGTATAACCATCCTGCGCGTCTTGTCAGGTTGTGACATAGCAACTCAGTAACTTTGTGTCTCTTTACAGATGACACATTACATTCCTCCCCCTCTACTGAAAGTATGACTTATTTTGGGTTGTGTGCTTGAGACGCTGGCACTCTAAAATAATCTGTCTTCATAAGCCTAAATTTGCTGTGCCCTCCCACCAAAGGCACACACACAATGTAGAAAGCTAGCACGGTGCACTGTTCAGCTTTGTGTTGATGTATGGGAGAGTCTGGGAATGGAAGGATACAAGTGCGGCCTTGCTCAGGAAGAGACGGGGTATAGCGAGGGAGAACGAGAGAGAGAGAGGAGTAGTATGGACTGACTGGGGTTGCCATGGGAACCCAGCTGCTAAAAGCAGGCAGGGTCAGTGTGGAAGAGAGGCTGTGTGCAACAGGAGCGAAGGGATGCCACCCGGATGCCAATTTGTGAACTACACCAACAGCACACAGGCATCGACTGCTCAAGTTCTGGCTGAATTTCATCCAGAGAAATCTGCGTGTTTTAAAATCTTAAAATAAGTATTGAAAAGGATATTGAATAGCTTTTTTTCTTTTTTAATGGAGAATATATTTCCTTCCGTATGGATTTGGTTCATTTCTAATAACCGCCCGTTTCAACCAGCATGGCTCGACTCAGGCTTATGCAATCTGGACTCTCCACTGTCTGATATTAGTCATTGGTTATTGACTTTTGATTAGGGGAAAAGAGGAAAAGCTCATTTTCACAGGGTCACCAGTTGACTCCCAAGCGGAACAACTAATTTGACACGGAGGCTGTGGTTGTTTACAGGAGAGAGAATTGAAACCTGCTCGATATTGTTGATTAGACTATTTTTACTTGGTTTTCTATTTTTGGCCCAGACTAATTCAGTAGCTGACAGATAGTGTATCGATGTTGTTGGGTCTCAGTATTATTTAGAGACGCTCATAAGTCAATTTCACTGTGAGAACTGTAGTCGGGAGCTCCACATGGAACATGGCTCAGGCCTGACAGAGTCCCCGTGTTCCCATTGTAGTTTGAATTTGGGGGACTGAGTCTATTTTAAGCAGAGGTATTGTAATGGACCACGTAGACACTGAGCAGAGACAAAAAGGGCATGACAATGTATTTGACATTTTTATACAACACCTTTCAAAACCATGACTTGATGTGGCCCTGGAAGGCGAATTGGCGGTCCTGAGATAAAGCAGGCACTTTTGTTTACACAAGATTTGGTTTGACTTTCAGGAGTGTCTCCGTTCTTGCTCCTATATTTAGGAAGTGCCCACTGAGCCGTTGATGGATTTGTCTAGTTTCAGATCCATCTCCCACACTGCACAGTGTTCCTGTTTGGATGGATGAGTTGAACCCTGGGCTCAGATCTTTCCACCAGGTGACCGTGGATCCTGTACAGCTCCACCTGCTGCACGTGGCTGTTTGTGCTGCACCAGCTCCACGCCGCTGACAGCCTGCGATACGTGCTGAACTGTGTAGCGCGGCTGGCTTTGTTGTGATACTGGGTGTGTTTTGTAAGAAAAGACAGGTGAAGACAGAAGGAAAAGTTCTTACGTTGAAATATTGGCTCACAGTTTGGATCATTCCTGAAATGATATGTCTGTCAAATAGTAAATTATTGGTAATTGATGAGCAACATTTCTTTTGATAATTTCAGTCATTTTCAAGCAGAAACACCAAATATTCTCTGTTTCCAGCTTCTCCAATGTGAGGATTTGTAACTTATCGCTGTTATATATGATTGTCATCTGAATATTTTCATATTTTCAGATATAAAACAAGACATAGGAACACGTCACCTGGGCTTCTGGGAAATTATATATTGTGCTTCCTCGATCCAAGATTTGAAATGGTGATGTTTTTTTTGTGTGGTTTCTTTTAAATCTGTTTTAAATGTAGCTGTTTAGTAATGAGCACTCATCGCTGTTACTGTCATGTTTCTGCTTTTGCACTTCCCGGAGATCATTTGTTTGTCAAAAGTGCGGTCGGCTTGGCATCCGTTTTCCCTCAATGAACTTTGAGTAAGTTAAGGTGGAGCTCTTTTCTTCTTTTTAAATTCAGCAGTGGTTGAATTATGCTGCTCGTACTCCTTTTGTTCGATGTCATGTATTGTTACTTTAAATTGTTCTCTTTGGTCATGGCCACTAAAACGGAACACACTACATTAAATATATGACACAGACAAATATGCACAGGCCCTAACCAAAGCATTTAAATACAGCTTCAGCAGCTAGAGACAGTGTAATGTCCAGCGGTGAGCTTTACGATCACTGTCACCAGTCAGTTGGAGACTAAAGTGAACATCCATTATGCTGGCCTGAGAGGCTCAAAATATGGAAACTATTGATCGGATCCTCTGCACTGCTAATTAAAGATGGTCCACTATTTGTAAAAAGTCAACCCAATTATTAAATGAGCACATGAGAGGCTGGGCGCTGTTGGTTGGTGTGAAGGTTGCCGGTCTGTTGGAGGGGACGTTTTTCCAGTCTTCATTCCAGCGTTGTTGCAACTCTTCACCGTGTTTGTACTTTTGTACATATTCACAACTGGCTCTTTGTTTTCGGACATGTGATGCGTCTTGTTTTGTTTGGCCTAAATTTGAATGTTTAAATGAAATTGTTGCCGCCTGGTTCACTTCTTTGCCAGCTGGCTCCGTTATTGTTTGTGGCTTTATTTGTATTTAGGCCTGTTTGTTTGTTGTGGCTCTCTGAAAAGCGACCTAATCGTACAAGAACTCGTATCAGTACTCTGGGAGAAGCCCTCGTGGAGCTGGGTGACCCATGTCCCCAAGCCCCAGTATGAAGCGTTTTAATGCCCCCACCTCTCCACTGCCACCCGCCACCATCTTCCCTCTACCCCCTTTTTCTGCTCAATGGGCAGCAACATGTGACCTGGACCACGTGGGGGCTGCTGAGGCCTCAGGCCCCCCTGCGTCTACTGTCCCTCAACATATTGGTGTGTGTGGGGGGGGTGAGGTTCTGGCTGTGCGTGTGTGGATTCACGCTTGTGTGTCTGTGTTTTATGGAAAGATGAGGCTGACAACAGACCAGTTCAGGCCAAGTCAAGTGATACCGTCCACAACAAAGCCTATACATAGCAACACAGACTAGCACGCAGGACGAGCAAAATGTGTTTTGGCTAAATACAGAGACAACCCAGCCCTGCAGGCAGAAAGAGGGACTGTAATAGACAAGGTAGTGGTGGAGTTTTTTATTCAACCTGCCAATTAAGAACAAACTGTCATGGAATAGTAAAAGGCCTTTTTATAGTGGGGGGTCAGTGTGTAAGGATAAAAACATAAATGGGAAATTACGGCTGCAGTAATGTGGTCTGACTTCAAAATGGGGGGAAAAACTAATCTTGCGACAAATTCGTAACCAATAATAAATTGTAATTTGCCATATATGAACTGTACACGTACCAAGAACAAAGTCTGTCCACAATTCTGACCAAATGACTACATCACATAACCATTTCTGATGCCAGTGTAGAACCGTTCAGGGAGGGAAACGAAGACACCAACACAAACCACAGATTTCCCTGGACCTGAAAGCCAGCTCGTCTATTTGTAGCGCTGGACCAGAACAGCCATAGTCACTGAAAACTGCACCCAAACCTTTTGATAAGGCATTATCTAGACGGCCACTCGGTAATCAATGTTATCTGTTTTGCTGTTTTTTTTCCGCCGGATCCAGGACCCTTGTTTGTTTGTTTGTTGTTTTCTTTTCTTGCAGGGTACGACAAAGACTATATTTGGCTCTCCAGTGCTCCACCAATAGTACTTGTGTCACATGGCAGACAGAAAGCGCTCAGTAATTATAACCTAGCTAGATTTCTGCAAGGGAGGCTGACTAAAAATACTCCCACATTGTTGCAGTGATGGGGCAAAAGCTGTAGCTTTCTGGAGGCTTTGCCTGTGTTTTTGTGTCTGCTGACTGTGTGTGATACACATCTGTATATTGTATTTGCCGACTGCGATGCACTCTTTTATCTACTACAGAGCCAAAACAGAAGTTGAGCAATTGATTAGTCGATCGACAGAGACGTAATCGGCAGCTATTTTGGCAATCGCATGAATAATTCAATTCAGTTTTTCTTTGTTTTATGTGGTGATAAGCGGAATATCTTTTAGCTTTTGTCTGACCTTAAAAGCCACCCCTTAGGAAACGTGCTGGGCAGCTGTTTGACACTTTATGTGTTGAGAAGATAATCAG
Organism: Gadopsis marmoratus; assembly: GCA_036023855.1. NCBI lineage: Eukaryota > Metazoa > Chordata > Actinopteri > Centrarchiformes > Percichthyidae > Gadopsis > Gadopsis marmoratus. The sequence goes on along the minus strand of JAVQJF010029562.1, from coordinate 8,182 downwards.
AAAGAAGAAGTGGATAAAAAAGTTAGATGCCGCCCTAAGGTCAAACATACATTTTCATATTTTTTTTATTTTTTTTGGACGCATTTGCCACCTCACAAAAGATTTGTCAAGCCCTTTTGAGAATGAATTGGTAACCTGGATTGTTTGCGTCTTGTTCGTCACGTTCTTTCTATCCAGTGCTTCCTTTTTGGGCACCGCCAGGTATCACTGCCCTCTATAGTCGGTAGAAAGTTATTATGTCGCTGTGTTTCCAATCTTGGCATTGGGAAGCCCACAAGGAGTTGAATTTGGTGGATAATGAGATGATTGCTCGGGTGAGAAATAAGAAAAACCTAAATTCACATACAAAAAAGCATTACTACTATTATCATTTTTTACTTTTCTCTAACCTTTTCTTCTTTCCTTTGAAATATTGTATAGTTTTACCTCTTCATACCTCTTAAAATCTTTTCACAAAATCAGAATTTTTATTGATGTCCTCGCCACCTCCCCACCACCAGAGAGATGTTGCTGTATTTTCTGTTTAAAGTGAAAAGAATGTTTTTTGTAGCTCGAGCACGAGATACAAAAGCCTGTTCTCAAAACACAAAACATCGCTCTGCAGTGCTGCTGGTTGCCGTAAACTCCTCAGGGCGTCTTTCAGCTTCAGGTTTAGGTGTTGAAGGTCTGTAGAGAGGTTAAAGTTCAGGATAAGTTTATCAGTTCAGCTTTGTAAAAGTAACAACTGTCCAAAGGTCAAGTTGGATGTTACAGACAAGGTGTGGACTCCATGTGGGAATTTTTCATACTGGATTAGATCTCTGAGATGACTCGGCACACATGCCTCGTCTGGTTAATAAGTACATAGTGTAGTGTGCATTAAAGTAATAAATAAGCCATTTTTAGATGCCACTTTAGACTGTGGTAACACGTGGCGTGCATTCGTCTCCCTGCCGTTGCTCCATACCGTACGTGTTGTGTCTGGTGCCACAGATGCATCTACTGTATATGAACTCTTGTGTGAGAAAGTCGAGTGCTCGTTCAGAAATAGCCTTACTTCTCCTTTTGTGTGGACTGCGCGAGGCAGAAATAAAGCCGACGTGATGAAAACATTGTTAGTCAGAGCACATGAGCGGTGTCTCTGTTATCTAATGGTTCATAATGGAGCATTCACTCCCAGTTACTTAGCTGTACATGGGTGTGTTAGGTGTGCTACTTTTCTGGCTGAATTGAAACTGACCAACCATCCCTGGCTGAAACCATACAGAAAAGGCCCGGACATCAGGTTTCATGTACGTTTGAGCCGTGTTGCCTGTCTTGAAGCCACAGACGGTTTGGGTGAAAAATGAAGGCTGTTTGGGTCCACATCTGTGTCCTACATACCGGATTCACTCACGCTGGGAACTCTGCTCCTCCAGAAATACCTGACGCGCCTTTATCTCCTCTGCTCTATCTTTGACTTAATTTGCTCTCAGAGACAAATCTCTCCATTGTAGTTTTATTTATTTGTCTGTAATAGTATTGTTGTGGCTGCGACCTGGACTACTTCATAGTACTGATGAGTGAATTAATTTAGGAATAATCTAGGGTAACAAATTAGCCTGGAACTAACACTTTGTAGTCATTAACAGTTAATCTGGTTATTTTCTTGATTGATTGATTAATTACTTGGTTTATATAATGTCACAAAACAGTGAAAATGCCCATCAGAATGACCTAATGTCCAAAGTGACATATTTAAATTGCTTGATTTGTTCAACAAACTGTACAGAAACCAAAGATAATCAGTTAAAGGAATTTAGTTCATTGTAGATCAGTAGCATCCACACATCTTGTCAGCTCAAGTGTTAAACTACCTGTTTTAAGAGAGAGAGGTTTAGTTTCTTTTTGAAAAGAAATACACATTTTGTACCACTAGTATTTTCAAGGGCATTTTTGCTTTGGACCTTGGTTCACGTTGAGCTCTGGTGCGGCCCACAGTTGCTCTTGTAGTTAGCCAGCTCAGCTAACAGGAAGCTACATTCCTTGTCTGGAGAGACGTGCTGAATGTCCGCTGGCTGTTTTTGCAAAATGTATATATGTCTATATTTGTCTAGATGTAAAGCTTTGTCTTGTGCATCTTGTCTCTGTAAATACCTGTAAAGAGCCTTTTCCCGCAGCACTGTGGCAATTGACCCTTTTTTAAAGTCTATATACATTCTGGCCCTTGGACCAGTATTGTTGGAGTATTTTCATTGTGTGGTCCAGACCGTCCAGGGGCCTGTGTGACCGTGTGTCTCCAGCCTCGGCTGAGCCAGCCTTGGTGTCCCGAGCCTGCTGTGCTGCAGAGAGGCCCAGCTGCTGCTGCTGCTGCTGCTGCTGCTGCTGCTGCTGCTGCTGCTGCACATGCTCTCTCAGTAGTGAAGAGATGGCAACAGCAAGCTGTCTAACCTCCACAATAACTGCCTTATGTAATCATTCTGGCTAGAGACAGACCAAAATAGCCCAGACTGAGCAGGCCTGCCCTCTTGTGGCAACACGCTGCCTCAACACCGGCCTACTGAGCCTCTAGAGGGAGTCAGACATGGCGGCAGCCTTTTTTTTTTTTTGCAGCATCCAGTGTAGCTCACATGAACATTTAAATAACTGTTCAAACTGACGCAGCGATAGGTTTAATGAATGATGTAGCATTTGTGACGTGTGATCAGATTTGACGATTGCAATTAATAGGTTGAAATAAATGGATAAAATTGTGTTGGGATTGGTGTAGCATGAACGTGGCCTTGTGTTTCTCTGAGATGAGCACTGGTTTTTTGACTGTTGTGGATTCAGTGTCTCAGGCGTATAAAATTATTTTTAGTAATCTGTATTTATGGTGACTAATCTCATTATTTTCTTAGCTTTCATGCATAGTGACATTGAATTGTTTTATGCAGCTGAATCTTAATACATTTTATGTTCCTGCAGCCTATATTAAAGGACAGACCTTAGTGCAAAATCTAAGTGGGTTCTGTTTCTCTCATTGCAGTTTCCTGGACAGAATTGACTCTGTAAGACAGAACGACTACACACCAACGGACCAGGTCAGTCCTCCCATTAATGTGCATGCTCTGTGGTTTGCCAATGACCTCCAAAAGCTTGCTTAAGTCATCATGAAATTGATTGAATTGGATACGTCTTTTATTTCCACATTTTACAGGACCTGCTACGCTGCCGAGTGTTAACTTCAGGGATTTTCGAGACGAGGTTCCAAGTAGACAAAGTGAACTTTCAGTAAGTCTAGCTCAGCTTTCACACACGATGAAGACATGTTTTCACTTTGCTTGTATATTTGTTGATTGATAGTTTATTCAAATGGTTTTTTTCTGAACTGTCAGCTTGGTTGTAAAGCAAATCATACTTTGTTCCACCTTTCAGGTGACCAAGTAGCTCATTAGTAAATTAGGAATGTTAACTCATTTGACAAAAGGACTGCCTGCGTTAATTTGTAATCGTATAAATGCCCCCCAAAAAACTTTTATTTTGAAATCTAACATCAGTACTGTAAATCATACAAAATAAGGCCTCTTTACAAGCACCGAACATCCAAATTTCCCAAAGCCAGCCTCCCAAACACAGAAACAAGAGGCGTCAACCAGAATACAAAGCAGCTTTCTTTGAAATAAAGACCAAAATAGAGAAAGTACAAAAGCAGGGAAATCAGTGTCATCAATGTGCTTCCACCTCATCTGTTTACTTCCACCTTTTATAAATTAAATCTATACGTGTCCCACTTGAGGAAATATCGCCTGTCCTGTCCACATTCTTTAATATGCAGCTTAAAGTTATCAACCATTCATGGAAAGAAGGCTCCCCGGGGGTTTTCCAGTTTCTGCGAATAATTTGCTGCCAAACATTAGAGCCGACACGCTTTATTAAAAAACATTTGACTGTGCTTCCTCTTTGCATCACCGTTAAGAATGCCCTCTTGGGTGTTGCTGCTATATTTACCTTGGCCTCGTGTTAAGAGCCTGAAATGTCATAGGTTCGAACCCCGTAACAGCAAAGACTGAAGCCCAACCTGCTCGGCGGCTGGAAGCAGGGCTGGGAAGGAACGTCAGCTGAACGTTATCGACCGCTGGCTGCAGTTGTAAGCGCAGCCAATAAAAGTTAGAGTAAATGTTTCGTAACTGCTTTGATGATGTCAGATGAGATGACCCATTTCCGCAGTCCCAGACACAAGACTTATTCTACCATCTGAAACGGGCCTTTGTATCAAATTATATCATCCTGAGTGATTGATGTAAAAGCTCCGGGACGTGACTTCCCTTGGGGCGTCGTGCCTTTGATGACTTCCAAACATCCAGCCCGGGTCACACAGGCTACTGGGTGTGTGCAAATAATGCTGGTCTTCATATTATTTATTCCTAAATTGATTATTAATGTACCCAGACTCATCCTATTAAGATACAGGATCTCTTTTAGGAAACCAGACCTGAGATCAGGAGCAGATTTTGCTCCAGATGGAAAGATATTTTGTGATGATCTAAAAAGAAAGAAAGTGTCTTTATATGAATAATCGTTCAAGCAACGTGTGTAAATGTTCTCAGGCCAGCCAGCTACAGTGCTATATGTATGTACCTGACGTCCCACTAGAGATATGAACTCTTTGATTAAAGAGGGCAGCAGCGGGTGTGTTGTTGCTGAGCCTGAGTCTGACCCAGTATTTTGTCTTTTCCGTAGCATGTTTGATGTCGGGGGCCAGAGAGATGAAAGGAGAAAATGGATCCAGTGCTTTAACGGTGAGACTTTCAGCCTTTTTGTTCTTGTTGTTTTCTTCAATAGCCTCGCTCGACGCCACGCTCTCCCTCCTATCACAGTATTTTCTGCCCGCTTCAGCATCACGTCACCTCTTGTTTTTGGGGTTATTCCTATACATGTGCGACGTCCGAGCGCTGTCCTGATGTAGTACTTCTTCTTCTTCTAGACGTCACTGCTATCATCTTCGTGGTGGCCAGCAGCAGCTACAACATGGTAATAAGGGAAGACAATAACACCAACAGGCTACGGGAAGCCCTGGATCTCTTTCGCAGTATTTGGAACAACAGGTGAGTCCGGAACATGAATGAAGTTTGTTCCTTTCATCTGGAGCCTCATGTCGGGACCAGGAGGGCTTTTGTTATTCTAGTGCTTCAATCAAGAATTTAAGTTCAGTGAAGGCAAATGGTCATTTATATAAACTAAATGAAATGAACACACTCGCGTAATCTCTGATACTCCATTTAAAGGGAATTCTGGTCTTGTCCTTTTTATCTACTGTCCATTTTACTCAAAGCCACCATCCATCCCTTTACTGTCAAAATCGCAAATTTTGGCCAGAAAAAAAACGCCCCCAAGAAGAAGTCTCTTTCACTATCAACACACCCCCATGTCACAGAAACTAAACTGGTGTTCAAAGGACTGGTAGTTCCATCTCTTGACTTTATTTGAGCAAATTAAGTAAAGGAGGGTCTAATTGTTTTGCTTCTAAAGAGGCCAAAAGGTGTCCGTCAGATTCATTTACTTTACAGATTTAAGTCGCGTGTTAATTCAAATGCGTCCAGAGAGCTGAAATGCAAACCTCATCATTCCCATCTAAAGAAGAAACTGCTGATACTGTTTCTGGTTTGTTGTTGTTGTTTGTGGATTTGTTTTTCAGATGGTTACGCACTATATCGGTCATATTATTCCTGAACAAGCAGGACATGCTGGCTGACAAAGTATTAGCTGGAAAATCCAAAATTGAAGACTACTTCCCCGAATATGCTCGCTACACCATACCAAATGAAGGTCCGTGCCCCACTACAATACCCAAAGCACTAATGGGGTTCCTCTTGGCGTCGCTCAGTGCTAACTGTGGATCTGTTGTTCTTTTAGCAACTCCTGAACCCGGCGAAGACCCAAGAGTGACGAGAGCTAAGTTCTTCATCCGAGACGAGTTTCTTGTAAGTGTATTACTCTGTGCGTCTGGACTGAAGTGAGCTGAAGTTAATGGATGAAGGCCTCGTCCTGTTAATTCATAACTCAGTGTTTTCTACTCGGTGCTGCCGAATGCAAATGCCAGCTGTGCATTTTATGCTGCTTTGAACGTGATAAAGCGCTTCTGCTGATTGTTACCGTCTCACGAGGACAAGTCGTTTGCAGATGAGCTGCTGAAGAACAAAGTTTTTAGTTCTTCGTGTTGCATTACATCCTGCCTCTGACTGAAATAGAGGCATACAATTATTTCCAAATAATATTAACTGTGGGTCCACTTGCTTTTTCTGAAGCTTTGTCACGGTTTTCCTCAGTGGACAGAGTTGTTATGGAGCTACGTTACATGTTGACACAGTTTTTAAGGTCAAGAATAAAGTGAAATACTACTATTTATATTACTACTTTATTAACAGTAATCTAAGTACTGTAGTATTAACGTTAAGCATTTCATTGAGAAAAGCTTAATGTTACATCTTCTGTCCCTTCATGAGTTATCCAATAATAATAATAATAGTAATAATAATTTTTTATATATATATATATAGCACTTTTCAAGCAAAGGCACAAAGTGCTTCCAGATTAAAGGATTTACAGGACAATAATAAAAAAAATCAAATATAAGCGATGATCTCATAAAGTAGTAAAACTTAAAATTAAATGATTCTGTATGGTTGACATTTCCCTCTTCAAAGATATTTTACTTTTAAGAGGAATTGTTGAACTTCAAAAAATACATTGCAAATATCCTCTTAACACATATGAGGGAAAAATTAGAATGAATGTAATGTTGTGTTTAATTATCTGCAGTTTTGTTGATTTATTTATTAGGTAAAAGTGATATATTCCCAAGGAGTAATAATTTTTCATTCACGGGAAAACTTCAACCCTTGACAGTAGACATCCAAGTGGGTGTCATCTGTTGTGAATAAGAAAAGCGAGCGAGTAGGAAGTCGCACAGCAACTTTTAAGCTTTTAGTATCTGTAATCAAAGTGAAGCCGCAGTCTGGACGGATGATATGCAGATGTTTTGTTGTCAGCTGGTATGGAAACCATAGATGCTCAGACGGACTCGGCTTGGATTATGTTCCACCCCTGTAACGTGTGTCCCGCCTCTTCCCCTCAGCGGATCAGCACTGCGAGTGGCGACGGCAGACACTACTGCTACCCCCACTTCACCTGCGCCGTGGACACAGAGAACATCCGGCGGGTGTTCAACGACTGCCGGGACATCATCCAGAGAATGCACCTGCGGCAGTACGAACTCTTGTGATGGGAGACCGCCTCCGTCAGCCTTCTGTGTTTTTCTCCACCATTCTGCATCCTTGTCGAACCCTTCCTCCTCCTCCTCCTCCTCCTCCTCCTCCTCCTCCTGCCTCTACCCCTCACCCCTCCTCCCCCGAAAAAACCCTCGACAAGCCCTGACCACCCCTCCTGTCGAGGACTATGAAGTACTACTGAAGTGTGTCAAATCCTCTTCCTCCTCTTAACCTCTTAGCTTTTTGAACTTTTATTTTTTCCTCCTTTTTCTCTCTGAGACCGATTCATCCCCATTTCACCGACGTGAAAGGAAGGTTGGGGAACAAAGTTGTTGCGTGCCGCTTTTTTTTCCTCCTCATTTTTCTTTTAATCCTTCCTTTTGAATGCCTTGATTTTTGTCATTCCACTAAGCCTTGGGCTACCTCCTTTATTTTTTATTTTATTTTTATTTTTATTTTTTTGCCCCTTTGTTCCTTCTGTTTTTTTGGCTTTGTCGTTGGACCTGGACTGGTGGGTGTGGATCCATAAAGAACACACCTACAGGACCTCAGTGTAGAGGCAGCGTGTGTGTTAGTGTGTGTGTGTGTGATGAAGAGAAGGAGGAACGCCATGTGAGCGAGCACGTTTGCCGGTTAATAGCTGGCATCACCACCATGACCTTTGCCTCTCCCCTTTTTCTTTTTTTAAATGTTTTCTTCTTTGCGCCGTCACCCCCTCCGGCCTGCTTCTTCTCTCCACGACTGGATGGCGACGTAACCGGAGAGCGACGGGAGTGGAAGGAGGGGAGCCGAGTGGATGAAGAAATAAATGCACTTAGCATCAGGTTCCTTAATAACTTTTTTTTTTTGTTGTTATTTTTTTCTCCAGAGGAAGCATACACACAATGTAGCATCACAATATTTATTACCCTGTCACGATGTTAGCTTGCCGAGCTGCAGGGTGCACCGGGTAGCAGCCGAGAGACATGTGGAGC
>JAVQJF010029534.1:0-12474 GCA_036023855.1 Gadopsis marmoratus | reverse complement strand
CAGGTAGATACACAGTTATACACACACACAGCAAGTTAAACTGTGACTGAGGGTAACTTTGATACTTTTACTTGTAACAGAGTACTTCCACACTGTGGTATTAGTACTTTTACTAAAGTGAAGTACTTGTTAATGCTGGAAAGGAGAAATGGAAGCAGTAGAAAAACATCTTGTACTACATATTAAAATGTTTTCAGACCGGAAGCAGCTTGCTGCGGTTGGTACCTGCGGAGGCCGTGTCCCCCCAGAACCCGGAGGCGCAGCCGATCCGGACCGGCTTCGTCCCGGCAGAACCTGCGTAACCTCTGGAGCAGCTTGTTCCCGACCGGAAGTTAGCCGACGAGCTAAAGCGCAACGAAGTGACGTTAAAACACAAACCGACGCACTTTTCTGCGCTTGTCGCGCGGCGGAGCAGATGTTTTAAATTAGACATCTTTTATTAACGTGTTTAAAACGGAAGAAGACACGGTCAAGTTACACCGGTCCGTCCACAAAAACAGTCCGACAGGAAACATCACGGAACGGTTCCGTACATCCGGTGTTTCTGACAGCAGAAGACGAAATATTCATTATTATTATTATTATTATTATTAAGTATTAATATCACACTGTTAAAGGAAAAGTCCTGCATAGAAATGTTACTAAGTTTCCTGCTACTTTATACTTACATGCTGTACTTTATACTTCACTACGTGTATTTGATGAATACTAGTTACTTTGCAGACTCGGGTTAATAAAACTAAATGTAGTCAACAAATACATGTATTTATTTGTTTGTTGATAGGAACAGAGCAGAGTTAATGCACATCAGTATAAAGATATAATATGTAAACATGTTAGCAATAATGCTAATTTACATCCGCTACTTCCACTTCCACTTAAGGAAGCTAGGAAAGGTGGAGTCGTCTGCTAACGTTAGCTCAGATTCTCACCAGATGTCACTGTTTTGTGTATGTTATTTAGAGACATCTGCATTTGTTACTTTTATTCATTTATTTGTTCCTGTTGGTTCCCACAGACCTCTTTCTAAGGTTCATCATATATGTAAAACTGTGCTGATGTATATTGTTCAATAACGTGAATTATAAATAATGAAAACCCTGCAGGATCCCATCCCCTGACCTTTTTCTTTTGCCCCGTCTTCACGGCATTATCTCTTGTCCTCCTGTGACCTGAGTATCTGATTCTTTATTCCTGCCTGCTGAGTCTCGTGTTTGATCAGGTTGAGTCGTATGGGGCGCCGAATGTAAAAGTTCAGTTACAGTTTTTTTGCTGATTTATTTTGAACATTTAGCTCACTTTCCTCACATTTAGCTCACTTTCCTCAGAAAACTTGTAAAAAGGTTAAATCTAAATCTAAATGTTTTGACATTTAGATATATATTTAACATTTAGATTTAGATTTAACCTTTTTACAAGTTTTCTGTCTTAAATGTGAGGAAAGTGATCTAAATGTTCAAAATAAATCAGCAAAAAAACTGTAACTGAATTTTTACATTCGGCGCCCCATAGAGTCGGGTGTCAACCTGAACATCAACGTAAACTGACTGTACTTAAATCTGCTGCGTCATCTGTCTGCATTTGTGTCCAGCCACAATGTTGTTGGTCATGGCTGACGTGGTGCTCAATGACAAATGATGGGAAACAACACCGCGACTCCCTCAGTGAACTTCCTGCAATCATGAGCTCACACTCTAAACTGAAATCACATCATTTATTCCATCATTTGCATGGCTGCTAGCCTCTGCTGCCTTCGTGCCTTCTGGAAATATCTGACGTCTGCTTTGCATTTGTTCCCGTCTCTGGTCAGAGCCATGCGTGAAACTGTCACAGGAGAATCATCATTAGCTTCAGAGAGTTATTTTCAGCCCGGGCCATTTTTCTACTTTCTGCATCATCATAATGACAATGTCCAAGATGTCTTCAACTACCTGCTCATGTTAATTCGTCTGTAATCTGTTGGAGCTCCAGTGCTCACAAGCAAGTCAAACTCCAAAACGCCAACTGTGATGAGAACAAGGAGAGAAGGATCCAACAGAAAGGTGATGATTATCAATAAAACAATCCGATCCAACAATCCAATCTGTACGGTTGTATCATGATTATTTATTCAAAAAAATGTAACATAACAGCTCATATGATCTGACAGTGTTGCGACAGACAGAATAGAAGTTATGAATTTAATTAATAAGGCCTGTGAGGTCCGGTTGATGCAGAATGTAAAACAAACCTAGGAGCCGCACAGTAAGATCTTAGCAACCACCTTACAGTCACTAGTAACCACGTAGAAACCATTTATAACATCCTATTAACCAAAATGCAACATTTATGATACTCAAACATAGTCCAGCCCTCAACCCGATTCAGTGTTTCGTTTACAGCCTGGCAGCTTTCCTGCTCGGTGTAGAAACATCAGTGGCAACACCAAACTGCTGGGCAGAGAGAACCAGACCGCAGACGAAATCAGCGCACACCTGTCAACGCCGCTCATCAGCTCTGAGGCCTCAAGAGCATCACAAGCCAGCATCCCTCCTAAGCCCAGCAGCAACACCGCCATTATTGTCACGATGGTGTAGAAAGCCCTTTGCTTCATTTGGTCAACCCTCCTCCCGCCCGCCTCCCCCGGCCCTGGGCGCCGGAGAGCACGGAGAACAGAAAGGCTGCAGAAACACACAACGATTAAAGCGAAAGACACAAAGCTGAAGTACAGAACCATGTCGGCCATGGAGCTGGTTAAGATGGTCAAACCCGCCCAGACGAGGCACAGCAGCCAAACACACCCGATGCTGACATTCCTGATCCTGACCCCACCCTGGTTCTTCAGACCCAGGTAGGTGACGGGGTGAACAACAGCCAGGTAGCGCTCCACACAGGTCAGGGAATGAAAGTTTACTTTTACAGCCCAGGTGGTGGAGAAAATCTGCAAGCCGTACTTCATCAGGTCTTCCACGTCACTGTATGCGCCGAAACAGTAGGCGAGAGAAGCCAAGATTACGATCATCTCCATGGCAACCAAGTGGTAGGTGAAGTGGTCCGAATGACTGTTTGCTGCTGCTGAGGAAACGGAGCTCTGCCGCTTCCAGCGCTGGTGCCCCAGGAAGAGGACGAGGGCGGTGAGAGGGAGGAGGAGGAGGATGTTGGTGACGGAGAAGGCTGTGAGGATTAAGATGCCTATTCTGGACTTGAAGCAATTCAGGGTAGGCGGGTGGAGAAGTAAGTTGGAGGAGAGGTGAGGAGCATCGAGGGTGGAATTATCAGAGGTTGAGTTGACTGACATCATTTGTGTTGGTCTGCAATTAGGAGGACGTGATGACGAGCGTCAAATAGAAGCTGGTTTTATTTTTAAATGTCACAGTTCAACCTTTAACAGTGGATTGCATTTTAAAATCCTAATCTGGAGTCGAAGGTACAATATCGAGTACAAGTGTAAAGTAGCATAAAACAGAAAAGTAGAAGTACCTGAAAACTGTATGTAAGGTCAGTACTTGAATAAATGTAGTTACGTTACTTACTGTTATACCTATGTAACTATGGTTAGAATGAATACGTTTCTTCAGTATGACCATTGACAACTTACACTACTACCTCAATACGGCTTTCAGAGTCGCCGTACCAGACGTACTATTTCTGGAATATTAATCTTCACAGACGTGGCCGTAGGTATCGTAATGTATGTGATGTATAAAACTAACATTCTGTGCATGCAAGGTCAAATTCTCAAAGTGAAGTAAAAGCTAAAGTCTTAATTATTGTCTTTTCTGCTTTTAGTGGATTTTGTGTTAAGAAAATGAAGGAATGATAAACAAGCGTAAATTAAACATTAATAATATTCTCTAGCGTCACCCACCTGCGCAGTGTCTGAGCGTCCTGCTGCGACTCCAACGTCTCTGACTGATGTTCTCTGCTGTCTGGCCCAGAGGTGAATATATATACATGCGCGATGTGAGTGCGTATAGCATGTGTGCGATGTTTAAGGTGTTTGCGTGCACGAGAGAGTCGGACTGTGGGGTTCTTTGCATATTTAACAACAGATGCATATGTGATGCTACTTTTTCCGGTAAATTGCAGCAGGCAAATGTATTTTTCCCATTATTGCTCCGCAGGACGGGAAACTCTGCAGCAGGGTGGATTCTGGCTGAAATAATAAAACACCTTCAGCATCCTCGCATCAAGCTATTTGTTTTGCATCAGTGATCATATGTGCTTCGTGTAGAGGTCACGCAGCCAAAACACACACATTTACAAGCGACAGCAATTATTGTCACGTTTATTACCTCATCTGAACAAAGCAGCACAGAGGGCATTTTAGGGACAAACAGTGAAATTTATTTCCAAATGAAGAAGAAAATGTGCTGTTAAAACAAAACCAGAGACACAACGCCTCCTTTAACACTGACCCCCCCCCCCCCCCCTTTTGGACTTGGTCTGAAGTAAAACAAATGGACGGACTCTTTTTGATCATTAGACCCTTGTGATGAATTTGGATTTAAAGCTTTCAAGGAGCGTTTGAAAACTGCTTTGACAGTAGGACAGGACCAAATCAACCAAATCATCAAAGACTCAGTCCACCCAGCTAACATCAGTCTGCTGCCCTCTGCAGGCGACAGGTCGCTGAAGACCTGCACTGCCAGACTGTCAGAGAGATTATTCTTGTGAAATCAAAGAACTGAATTCACACTAGGCTGCTAAAATATGTCGGATTGTGTAATAACTCATGCAAGTGTTTTATTGTCTTTTAATGTTCTATACATGTTTTTATACCACTGATGGAGCTGCATTAAAAATGTTGTTGTAACAGTTGCTCACAATGACAATAAAGACCTTCTATTGTATTCTATTCTACGAAGACTCAGTGCTATTAATCAAAAATGAGGCATCTTTGCAAGAGTCCACAGACATGCTAGCTGTACTTAAGCACAGTGCTGCTTTGAGCTAAATGCTAACATCAGCACTCTAAAACACCCACAAAATTAAAGTTGTGATCTGATGACGGCAGTATGGAAAATGAACGGACCACTAAAGTTATTACAAATCATCCTCAGGGGGGCGAGAATGTCTGTACTAACTTTGGTGACAATCCCTCCGCTGGTTATTGACACGTTTCATTAAAAGAACTAAAATGTCAACCTCATGGTGGCACCAGAGTCAGCAGGATTTCCTCTGGGGACCATGCATGTGCTGAATGTCATGGCAACCAATCCAGTTGTTGTTGGGATATTTCAGTTGGGACCATTGCTGCTAGCAAAGCTAACAACATTAACAGAAGATCAATAAGTTATCAACAAATGTTCTCCTGCGTCTGTTCACTGGTTCCTGACCCAAATATACAATAATGCCAATTATACTGTGGGGGGGGGGGGGTATTAATGTGAAAGATGGAGGCAGGAGGTGATTTGCATGTTTTAAAACTAATGTATGACTCCGGACTGTAAAACACAGTTCATCTGCAGAACATCACCACTGGAAGTGAGCAAGTGTTGTTTTAAGGACACTTCAGCAGCGTGGACACACGACACGACATGTTATTTGTGTTACAGACCAAACTTTACTGTTTTGGTTGAGTCTCACTGAATCAATGGTTTTTCTGATAAACCGACTACATGCCACCCACCAAGCACCACACAGAAGACAGACGGCGTTGGACCAGCAGCTGAAGAAAGTGCAACCAGATATTCTGTTTAGACATTGGTTGGGTTCAAACCAGAGCTAAACGTTTCCACAGCATCATGTCGCATTTCGTCTTTAGCGATACAACAAATTTCCACCTCAGCCAAGCGTTATATCTACTCCACTGAATGAAAACGCACTTTATGAGAAAATGAACATGACTTTTACTACAGGATGGGGAAAAAATCCAAATTGAATCCATTCCACTAAAAGATGAAATCTGATCTTAATTTACGCTAATTTACGCTTGTAAATAAGTTAGTTTGATGTAATTGATTCAAACGGCCTCAGTGTCTTGTTTGCAGCCTGGTAGTTTTCCTGCCCGGTGAAGAAACAGCAGAGGCAACACCAGACTGCTGGGCAGAGAGAACCAGACTGCAGACGACAACACCAAACACCTGACATCGACGCTGTACGCTGGTGAAATCAGTATCACAGTGTACACCAGGGAGCTCAAAAACCTCAACAACAGAGCTCCCGCTATGGCCATGATGGTGTGGAAAGCCCTCAGCTTTGAGTGGTCAACACGCTCCCCGTTCCCGCCCACATTGCCCGGTCCTGGACGAATCAGAACGCAGAGAACACGAAGGCTGCAGAAAGAGACGAAAAGAGACGAAGAGACGAAGAACAAGATGTTTGAGATGAATTCAAAATGATATATTGTATTTAGACCCAGCCATGAACAGCACAGCAGCCAGACACATCCGATGCTGATGTTTCTGACTCTGACCCCGCCCGCCTGTCTCAGCCCCAGGTAGGTGACGGGGTGAACAACAGCCAGGTAGTGCTCCACGCAGGACAGCAGGTGAAACATAGTCTCTCCAGGTATGGTAACGACTAATATGTACACCCCTACCGAACTCACACTTAGTCGATTAGTGTAGATGCCAAAACAGTAGAAGCAAAACCCCAAGAGATTGAACATCTCCAGGGCAACCATGTTAAAGGTGAAGACGTCAGAGTGGCTCATCACCGCTGCCATGGCAACAGATTGCCTCCATTGCCGGTAGCCCACATAGAGGACGAAGATGAAGAGCGGGAGGAGGAGGTAGTAGGCGAGGAGGAAGGCTGTGAAGATGTAAGTGCTTGTTGTGAAGTTGAAGCAATCATCGGGTTGAGGCCAGAAGGAGGAGTTGGAGGAGTTGGAGGAGGAATTGGCCGACATGTCGACGGACTGATAGAGAAGAAGAAAGAGAGAGAAGGAATGACAGCGTCAATAGGAGACACAGGACACACGTGTGAGAATTCGTTAAAGAGCAGCTTAACATATAGACATCACGTGTTTCAACAGCCAATCGGCTCGTGGAGAAGTCAGCCTTCCATCTCGTCCCGCTTGGTTTTTAATGTTTTCGCTGTTTCATCAACGCTAGGAATGCAACTAGACCCAGAACACACTGGAGAGATTAAATATCTTATCTCTCCCGGGAACTCCTCGGGATCCCCAAGGCAGGGCTGGAAAACAGCCTGGCAGATGAACGTCAGCTTAGCTTGCTGCCACGGCGACCTCGGATAAGCAGAAGAATATGACTGGATGGGTGTGTAAGTCACACGGCAAAGTAAATCCCTGCAAACATTTCACATCGAGTTTAACTTCAATGGTGAATTTGCCCGGTCGACCAATAGCACGCCGCCTCGACTGTGCCGACAGTCTGCAGACCGAGACAGGAGTTAATGTCTCTCCAATAAAGGTAAGAAGGCAGAACTAGAGCTGAACCTTTCTCAGTGGGTTTCGTGATTCCAGCACAAGGTTTGGACCGTTGAACAAACCATGAGACAAACACTATTATTAACTTAATTAACAGCATGACATGGCATTATTTTACAATGTGACATGGTTATGTTGTGACCTTAAAACTCTTTGTGTACTTTCCCTGGACTTTCTGAGCGTATTAAAGGGACACAAACACCTTTGTGACCAACATCTTAGAAAAACGTCCTTTAGAGAAGAGGTCCTTTAGTAAACTGCCCATCACTATCATTCAAATACACCAAATTAAAGTCACTGTTGTCTGGTCAGGGGACCGTCGTTATTTTACAGACCTAACTTAACAAAGTGAAAAACTAAATCACTCTCACCTTGTCAGCAGTTTTTGTTTCTGATCGTTCGTCTTCTCCGAAATCCCCGACGGCTGTTCACCATCGGGATCAGACGTGTGTGTGTGCTGCACAACAACAGGATGACAGACGGCATCAGGACTGTGGAGTCTTTTGCATACTGCTAAACTACCTACTGATTCTGTGTGGCTCTGGACTGCAGAGTACTGGGTCATCTGAATCCCAGCGACCACTCGGTGCTAGGGTCAAGGGCACTACGGCACGGTGTCTTTTTGCAACATCTCATATCGCCAAGCTGCAGCGACGCCAAAAGCTGTACATCAGAGTCATGATAGTCGTGTTTACATGTGAAACGCTGTTGCAAACCCGGCGTTCGGGTTTTGGTATCTGGAGCGTTCTGGTAGCGCTGACCAGTGTTGGAGCTGCATGCAGCTAAACAGTCCGTGTTGAGAGTGAAAGAGGCGGAACACATTGGCCCGAAATACTATTTCAGAGCCCATCGGATATCGTCTGATGATGATTTAGCTTTTTGTCAATCTGGGAAATCTAGAGATTTGCTTTTTATTAGCTTTTTTAAAAAATGTATCTGTATTTAAATCGTTCGTGGCTCCAAGATGGATAATCGGACTGTAAACGATGAGCAGCACACGGAAGAGGAAGCGTTGGCCTTAATGTCCGCTGGCTGCCCCGAAACGTTGGTCGTTTCCCCCAGAGGCTGAATCGTCGACAGATGATACCCGAAAATTAGACGAGGTTTAAAGTGATGGTTTCTTGCCGAGAGTTGGGTGAGAAGGTTGATGACTTTCTCATGTGCACTAAGTATGAAGCTACTGCTAGCAGCTGGCTAGCTTAGCACAAAGACTGGAAATGGGGGGAAACAGCTAGCATGGCTCTTTCCAGTGCTAATTTATTAAGCTAACCGGCTGCAGGCAGTAGCTTCATATTTACTGCACAGACATGCGAGTGATATCATCTAACGCTCTGCAACAATGCAAATAAGAGTATTCATGTTCATTATGAATCCAAAACAGCTGCCTCCCATCTGCTGTCTGTGCTGTGATAAAAATAACACAACCACGTACATCAACCTCTGCAGCAGGACGCAATTTGACTAAACACCAGCCTGTGTTTGATCAGATGTTCTGGGCCGAAGCGCAGCTGCTGGCGTATGGAAACACCGTCACACAGCGTTTGATTCAGTCACCTTAATGGGTTAAAGACACTTTTACTGGAAACTGCTTATTGCTGCATCTCATCCGTAAAAATCCTAAAAATGGAGCCTGTTGTTTTGTACAGTCGAACTGAGTAGGAACCCAAAGTTCGGTTGCCAGACCTGAACCTGACCGGTTCATTATTAACTATTACTGACGGATTCTGTCGTTACTTGTTATACAGTGAATCTTCTGAGACACAGCAGCAGACCTTTGGGTAAGAAGTTCTTACTGGGACGTGGGTTCAACCCCCCTGCGAGTGCTGCTGTGCAGCAGGTGACTCCGCGCCCTGCAGGGGAACCATGTGGAAGGTGAATTTGCGTGCTGTTATTTATAACACGCAGTCACAAAATCCTTTATTTGTTTTGCTCCATGCAAAAGCAGCCGCCGGTCCTGCTGCTGTCTGACACCCTGACACTCAAACATTAACATATAAAACATGTGGAGCAGAAAGCAGCGAGCGGCAGCCATCGACTCTGAGCACAAAGGACAGGGGAACATAGACTACAGAGGTGGGTCTAATAACTTCATTGTTCTCAGGTCATATTGTTGAAATTAACTTGGCTTAATGCCTCATTTTTGATTAATGTTTCCAATCACTGTCTCTCTGTTTATACAGTTACAGCTCATTTTAATTAGGTCTCTTTGTCCCGGCTGCATTTCTGGCTGCAGCTGGACAAAAAACAATCATGTTGTTTTCAATAAAACTGCACTTGATCAGCGTCAGTTCCTGATTTTCACAGTTTTAATAAATAGCTTTATTTTTAGTTTGAACAGAACTTTTGAGTGTTGTATCGAGGACACGTGTCTCAGTCTGGAAGCTTTGACAAACCTTTCAATTCAAATGTAAATGTCATTCTCGTTTCATGCTGTAATTCCAAGTTCTTTTTGAATTTTCTCAAGATGCCTCAACATGTATTCCAGCAGGCACATTTAGGCTGTGGCACTGTGCTGTGATTGGCTGGTGACGCAGAGCTTTAATGTGGTCTCAAGCAGCTACTGTTTAAGAGATATTGGGAAAGTTTTGTTACCCTTTGAGCTCTGCCATGACAACAGCAGCTGCAGGACGGATCGGAACCAGGTTTTCATCCAGTACTTTGGTTTTCCCATCAGTCTCCGCTGCACTCTGTGTTTGCTGTTGACTAGCGAGCTCAGCTCGTCTTTACGTGGCTTTAAAGTGAGCGTCAGCTCCTTGTTAGTCTGCTGTTCTTCCCCCTCAGAGCCTCGTTTTCAGAAACATATTTCCCTCAAACACAGAGCTGACAGGGAGGGAATACTGGACTTCATCCGGTCACCCAAACAGGACTCCACATGATGAGACAGACCCCTGAGAAAACTGTTGTGTTGTGGCATCACGTTTGAAATGACAGTGTTTGTCTCCTCTGTCTCCACCTCAGGCCGCTGTCCGAGCAGATATGTCAGTCAACTCCTCAGACTCCTCCCCCCCGTTCTACCACTGCTTCGACTCCAGTGCTGCGGTTCTCACATTAAATACTTTGGTGGTCAGCAAAATCGTCCTGGTCCTGCCTCTCTCCATCCTCGTCCTCTACCTGGCTCACCAGCGATGGCGGCAGCAGAGCTCCACCACGACCATGAGCCACTCTGACTTCTTCAGCTACCACGTGGCCACCATGGAGGTGTCTACCGCTGGTGCAGGCATCGTCTACATTTGTGGCACCTACACTGAAGTCCTACTGATGGAGAAAGCAGGGTTCTATGTTTCTGCCATGGCTTTCCCGGGAGAGATGTTCTTTCACGTCCTGACCTGTGTGGAACGATACCTGGCTGTTGTTCACCCCGTCACCTACCTGGGGCTGAGACGGTCAGGTGGGGTCAGGATCAGAAACATCCTTGCTGGGTGTGTTTGGCTGCTGTGTTTAGGATGGATTGGTGTAGTAGCTCTGTACGCACCCGAAATTCCCAGCATCCCGTTTATTTGCTTCTTGGTCTCCTCTTTAATTGTGGTCTCTTTCTGCAGCCTTCGTGTTCTCTGTGTTCTGATTCGTCCAGGGCCGGGGGAAGTGGGTGGGGACAGGGGGCGGGTCGACCAATCAAAGCAGAGGGCTTTCCACACCATCATGGCCATAATGGGAGTGCTGTGGTTGTGGTTTGCTGGGCTGCTTGGGTGTCTTGCCCTGGACGTGTCCCACTTGTTGGGTTACAGCGACGGGTGTGTGGTGGTGATGTCTGGGATCTGGTTCAGTCTGCCTGGCAGTTTGGTGCTGCCGCTGCTGTTTCTGCACAGGGCAGGGAAACTGCTGTGCTGTCGTCACAGCAACGAGTAAAAACGAAGGCCGGTGCAGATAAATGTCAGTGTACACAGGCTGCAGCAGAGCAGGTTAGATTTGCACATTTATCACATTTCTGTCCAGCTGAAACTCAAGAACTTGGTGGCAACATCCAGAAATGAGACTGAATTAATTAATCAGCTACAGTTCTCCCTTTTTAAGTGTGGTGCCCCCGAGGTACAAATACTAAATATTTCCGACAACCCAAAGCTGAGTATCACTCTACTTCATCGTGTTGACAATGCATATATTTTGTAGCTGCCTTCAGTAAGTGGTATTCATGTGACAGTATGAAGAATAAATGTCATAATAAATGCTCTCAGCTGTAACTGTGTGTGTGTGTGTGTTTTGGTTGCATAATCACCATATAGGTCTGTATAGAGTTCTTGCAGCATTTGACACGCCGATGCAGAAACACCGGGAGTGTTTTATTAGTCCACGCTGCTGCAGTGTCCTTGAGCAAAGCACAGGCTCGGTACCGGCGATGCTACTCTGCAGCTGACCCTGAGCGCCGACCTTCATGTGGCACAACAGAACAGGAAGTTTGCCTCCTGCAATTTAAAATAAAACATGATAACATATAAGATGCAAAAGACACCACAGTCCTGGTCTGGACCACAGCAGTCAGCAGAAGGAAGAAGAACACCAAGCTGCTGAGGTGAGCGGTAACAGGATGTGTCATACCGACATGTATTTTATAACTAAATGACAATTCAGGTGATTTAATGTTTTTGTTTCATTTGGTCAAAGAGGCGCCAACGTCCCACAATCCAAACGTGATGGTGAATTCTTTTGCTTCACCTTTGTTACGTGATGTGAAGTTGATATTCCACTGTGACTGACACTTGAGACCAGTTGCTTTACAAACGGGTTTTGTGTGCGCACTGTTTTTCACGTGCGTTTGGTTCGTCCTCTAAACAAGAGTATAACAGAAATACAAACTTCTGAGTTGCTGCAATGACATTTCAGCAACATGGACTAGCTGCCGCATCATTTTTTCACTTTGATTTTCGAGGTGTCTTTGAATTCAGCCTCTGTAGGTTGATCATTTTCATTTCCTTTAAAAGATGTGGCGTCCTTTCATCCATACCAGTACAGATATCCAGCATGATTTTTTTTCCCATTGAGATCTGATGTGTTTTCAAAGTGTTCCTTTAATTGTGCAGTATATTTACATTAATCAATAACATTAGATGAAAAGAATTAAAGGAACACTTTGAAAACACATCAGTTCTCAACGGGACAAAAAATAA
>JAVQJF010029529.1:0-62854 GCA_036023855.1 Gadopsis marmoratus | reverse complement strand
TAATCACCCTGCAGTAATTATCCAATGGGAGGCTCTTACCCATTTGTTAGTTAAATCCAGGTGGATTTTTTTTGGCCGGGCAGTGCACTGATCAGTATGCTGAACCAGAGCCACTGCGCAGCCTGATAACAGCTTCTTTCACTGCTGCTGGCTTCAACGCTTCTCCCCCCCCCCTTCTCCTCTGAAGTGCCCAGAAAAAATAAATAAATAAATAAAAGAGGGTTTCTGAGGCGGAGTAATCTGTTCAAATGTCTTTGAAAAGCTGCCTGAGCAAGTCAGCCATTAACTTGATGGAGAACACATTATATTTAATGAGAAGCCAAACAACATGTGCTACAGTTTCTCTGCAAAATACGCGTCTCATTAATCATTACCGTATTTCAACCCTGCTGTCTCATTGTGAGAAAAAGAAAGCGATGCATGGCGCAGTGTTGCGTGTGGGCATGAAAACAGATATTTTACCACCTGCCCATTACTCCCTCGGTCCAAGCAAGCGGAGAACTGGCTTTACGGGCCGGGACTCGAGCAGACAAGAAGATCTGTATCATTTATTCAACACAGTTACGGAAATTGCCTTGAGGAATCACAAGTATAGGCCTACTTTCTTCTTATTCCCCGTGGGAACTGAACCCTTAATCCTGTTTGAATCCTCCTCCTGAGGTACTCAGCAGCTATAATTCTCATGTTCTCTCCCTGGGTCCGTCTCATGCTGATTTTTAGGTTATTTCCTCTCAGTCGTCATTCTTCCTCAGATGAACTCCCATTCGGCGGCACAGAAAACACTCCTTGCAGGATTACAGTTGTGCTATGCCCCGCCCCCTTGGTTACTGCTACTTCGCCTGTCAAACTTTCCATTCTTGCACAGCATATACACAGTTTACTATGCTAACGGGGGGCACATTTACTTGAAATTCTTAGTCATTTTTGAAAGAACAAGTCCTTGATTTCAGACACTAGTGTGAAGATCAGTATCAGGGGCTGATCTGGGCATATGTTAATGTTGGTATCAGCTAAAATAAAGCAGATTAAAATAACCACTGTGTATTCACTCTGGACTGAGTGAATCTGTATTTTCAACGAGTCTTCCTCTAGCCGCTAACATTAGCCTACACTCTGATACAGCAGCATCCAGACTTCCACAGTGGGAAAATATGACAGAGTGGAAATGCTAAGTTAATCATGAACAGGATCTTTATTTTAAAACCAGTAACCCCACAAAATAATGTACTATGATGACATGCTAATAAAGGCATTTTAATTGTTTAAAAAAGGTATTTTTTTAGGCCTGTGGCACTGTTTTGACTGACACACGAGTCCACACCCACAATTTCAACCACCAGCTGTTACAGTGTTGTCGGCTCTCATCACAGCGGCACACTGAAGTGTTCTCTTTGAAGATACACTCATAAACTTTTCACCTGCGCCTCTGCTGTCATGGGACAAAAATAAATCTCCATTCATTTTTATTCAGCTCACCTGCCACTCCAGGACAAAAATTAAAATCACAATCCATTTCCTGCTTAGGCTTGGCAGTTGCTTTAATCAAAGAGTGGCAGGGAGCAATGGTGTGTAACGAGAAGATAGGAGGGAGGCGAAAAACAGGCAGAGAGGGAGTAATAAAAATGGGGGAAAGGCAGAGAGGAAAGGAGAATGAGAGATGGAGACTGAGGGAGGGGAGAGGGGTTGGAACAGAGTCCTAATGGTCAGAAATAAAAGAGACAACGACACATACCATTCGACAAGGCCTGCTGAAGCTCTGAGTCTGATATCACTCCACTCCGGTCCTTGTCGACCCTGGAGAGGAAAACACAGATTAGATACCACCTGCATTAACCACTTCACACACCCACACAATGGGAGCGGGCATCAACACTCGCCAGGTGAAACTTGAGCCTCCTGAGCACGTGTTAGTATTTCAACAGTCCACTGAGAATGAATGGAGTTCTGTGATCAGGACACACAAGGCCGCTTGTACGCTTGGAGCTCCCCTGAGACTGGCCAGACAAACTGTGTGTGTGTGTGTGTGTGTTGATCCTGAGATGGTGATGTGAAAGTTGGCAACCGTGAAAGTAACTTGCAGTGCTACTAGCATAGTGTCAGCTGGCAAGAATCTCAGACAGTGCATCATATTTTAAAGTGAGAAGTGAAACCAAAACTAAAAACTGATTAATGCTTTAGAGAAATGTAAGGGAACCCATAAAAATAAAATAAAAACCTTTGATGCATGTCATCTCTCTCCCATTTCCTGTCTGTATCTCTAGTATCTTTATCAAATAAAAGGCAAAATGCCTCAAAAACAATCTAAAACAAAAACAGCTCCCAAAGGGTCAAGATGAGGATCAATTCACTAATTGATGATGATTAAAATAAACTTTACTTAAATCTTAACACTATCTTTCACCTTGACCAGGACCTGGGGTTTAGATCTGAAACAATACGTCGATCAAAACTAATAGACGCTCGCTGGCAGACATCAAAGAAAGGAAGGGAAAGTCACACTTAAATGTGTAACGGTAGGGAGATATGAACAGGCTGTGCAGTTAATAAGTGACTGGATGTGTCTTTGTATTGGCTCTGTCTTCTTAAATGGATCTTTAAACACCCCCTGTATTAATAGGCTGAATAAATGCCAAGATATGGTTATGTCTTTCTTCTTGTGTTGGGCTCAGAGTCAATGTAGAGCTCAGAAATACATTCTGGACATCTCCTGACCATCATCCAGAAGTTTAAGGTCATAAAAAAAAATTCCAGCAGTTTGGAATGAGCAAGCATGAGGGGAAACGCCCTCAGATAAAAAGGCGTGCAATGACAAATATCTGAAAAATGTAAAGGGTTTGGTTGGAGTGTTAAACCATCTCCCTAAATACAAGGCAGCTGACAATGTATCTACTAAAATACATTTACAAAACTCAGCCAAGAGTCTTTCTTGGAGATGTAGAGGCATAAGAACATTGGCAGGCTGCACGTGGATGACACATATAACGAGGCCTCACAGTCTAAAATGTAACTTAGTCAAACATCCAGTGACTCAGTTGTTCCTTAGCACCCTGCCTGGCCCAACCTGTCGACGTTCAGCTGTACTCAACAAACACCGTGAATCCCAGCAGAAAAGGAGAGAGGGGGAGATGAGGAACCCCCCCCCACAGAAAAGAAGCCACAGGGCCGGCCCAGTGCTGACTTTGTGGGCTGGGCTTCCATCCCCCCTCCCAGCTGTGACGCTTGCATGTGCAGTCACATCACCATGTCTGCAGCCTTCATGGCTCTCTACATGTCTGGGTGTTCGCCTCGCTTTACCTTCCCCCACCTAAATAAAGAAAAGCAAATTTAAGGGGGGATAAAAACAGCTTTTAGCACGCCTCCATAAATGAGAGCTTTGTCACAGTGAAGGTCAGGAGTGGCTGGGTTGGTGCAGGCAGTGGGGGTAGCCAGCCTTTACCAAATACCGATAGATTAACTAAAGAAGTGTGTGTACAGTATGAGCTCTCCCCTTTTCTGGCACCTCCTCTCCTCCCAACTTCCTCTCACAAACCCTCCAGACTTTCACATAAAGCGAGCTGAAAAACTGAAACCACCATTAAAACTCCCTCTTGCCTGCAGCACAGACAGTTAAAGCATCTGGTGTTTGCATGCTCACACTGCCAAACACAGAGCTTGTCTGAAAACAGCAGGACAACATAAAACACCATGGCTAAGTCAGTTATTCTGCTCAGACTTTCCCATGTTTCACTGTTTCCTATTAAGCAATCGAGTTGGAATATGGCTTGCGAAACAAAACGCCATCCTACTTTCCACACAAAGGGTCCAAAAGTAAGGCGATGTCACCGTGGCTCCGAGAAACTTCCAAATTAAAGCCGCATTCACAAAACCTTCCAAGGAAATCCTGCCAACAGGCACTTTCCATTGTTACTGCTTTTTGTATTTCTGGGTTGTTTCATCCGTGGTTTAAGTTGTGGATCAAATCATGGGCCTGTTTCCAGTTCCACGTGTTTCAGTGATCCAACGTTTACTGTATGCAAAAGGAATTGTCTGTAAAAAATCTCACTCCTCTTCATTTATTCTAGATCAACCAACTTTCCTTCGCACAAGTTCTAATTAGTTTCTAACGAGTTCAAATACGTTCTCATTCCAAAATGTTCACTATTCACCCAGCATGTTGTGTCACTGGCATAGCAACAAGTCTGTATTGTTGCGCTAAAACCAACTGGAAGCCTGATGTTCTTCTTGGGTGCAAACAGTAAACATGTTTGTCATGCGTCATTCTTTCGAGAGCTGACAAAACAGGCCAGAATGACTTCCCCGTGACTCATTCAGTGTCAAGTCATGGAATTTAATTTGTAATTTAAGTAGACGATATTTGCAGGCTAACTAGAGCACAGCTTCAGTCTACCTTCACTGTGCAAGACACCTTGAGAATGAGTCAATTTCCTCTCCTGTCATGACTGAACAGGATAAAGAGTTAAAAAATGTGACACAAGATGAATGGATTACCACCAACACCGAAACAGTGGGTCTGTGAGTCATAGTGCGCAAGTCATACTTGAAATGTGCTGTATTGACTCCGATCACATGACTGAGGGAATTCCAGCACGGCTCTGCCAGATTCTCCCCACGAGGCAGCGGACGGGTGGCAGCACAGAGAGACTGTGTGTGTTCATGAAAGTCATATTGTTGTGTGTGCATGACCTGAAGTGTGATGTGTCCAGTCATGATGGTCATGAGAAGTGGCCGTCTGCGCGTGTACATCCACCTTGGCTTCTAAAGGGGTTTGTGCCATAAATTAATAATTTGTTATAGGTGTTCCAAGCCGTGTAATGCAGCGTCTCAATGTTGTGAGAAAGCAAAACGGCAAGGGGGGGGGGGACAATCCTCTGCAGTATTACATAACTCTATAGCTTACTACTACCAGGGGCCAAAGCATATCAACTATTTCCCTCTCGGCCTACAACTGTGACCTTCTAAGCTGCTGACTGGCACACTTTTGACTGAGACTATGGTGGAAATTGATGACCATCAGTGGTCGAACGCCGCCACCGATACTGTAACATCAGCTCAGGAGAAATGATAGTGTGGGGTTATTATTTTAGACAGAGCTTCCCAATGTACAGCTCATGTCAGCCTCCCAATAAATAGATACACACTGCGTCATATTAGACGCACAACTGTCGGAACTGTTAAGGAAGCCCCACGTTGAGAGGATTTCTCCCTGCTGACGTGGAGCAGACTTTGTTCAGACACTAAAAGGATTCACTGATTCAAACAAATCCCTGCAAATCTGCATTTTGAAATGAAAAATCTTACATTGGACCGTGTCTCTTTGGCTGGAAGAACCCAGAACGAAAAAGCATCCAAGGACTCCTGGAGGTCCTCGGACCCCAGTTTGTAAACTCTCATTTGTGCAGAAGACAGTTGGCGGATCGAGCCAGCTGGTTGCTCTGTGTCTTCATTGACGTGGAGACGATGTGACGCCAATAATTACACTCCGTGACACCGCTGGGGGTTTGGTAACGTAACGTACTGCACTGGGACCAGCGGACTGGGGTTGTGGCTATGTGTTTGTACGGTGTGTGTTTCCAGGAAGCTCCACTACCGAGAGGCGACCGTAGAACTGGCGAATCACTCATTTCACTGCGGAGCACAGCGCGAGGCCAGAGACAGTTAGCAGGACACGAGAATAAAGACAAAAAACAAAAAAAGAAAAGAAAAAGAAACGAGCTGTCAATGTGTCACCGCCACCCAGCCGCACTCTCTTCCTCTCCGGCGACGGCGGTTTTTTCACTGCGGAGCGGAGTGTGAGAGACCCAGGAAGACAGCAGCGAAAACAACCCCCCCCCCACACTCACCTCTGAAAGATATTCCACAGAAAGCCCTGGTCCGGAGGAGCGTTGATGTGCGGGGGAGCTTTGTACGGACTGTGATACGCCATTTTGAACGGCAACGCTCTGTCAAACGTGTGTAAGCGAAGACCTACAGGCGGCTCTTCCTCCTGCCGTAGTTTGTTCACCAAGCAGCTTCAATCAAGACTCCGCCGCGCGACGCTCACGTTGCAGCCCGCGCCCTCCGCGCGCACAGGGGCGTGGCAAACCATTCACCACTGGCCGCGAGGAGGGTGACGTCACATGCTCCTCTGCTTTCAACTGAGCCAAAAAAACAGAAACAGTAATAGACAGACTTCACCCAGGGCAGGGAGTCACGGAGATACCGGGTGGCGGTAATGCACTGATGTTAAAATTAGAGAACTTGGAAATGATCTATCTATCTATCTATCGGGTGGTTTTATCTATAATAATGCATAATAAACGGAGGTTTTTGTAACCTATGTCTAAAATGTAACAAACCATCTATGACGTGTGTGTGTGTGTGTGTGTGTGTGAATGTAGTGGAGTAAACAGAACAATATACTGTATTAATGTATGTATAAAAGAGCATAAACTGGAAATTCTCAAGGAATGACAAGTACATCAAAATTGTACTGCAGTACCACGACTGCTAATTTTATACAGTAGGGAGAGTAGCCTAATTAATAAACTGTAAAAAATAATTGTAATGCTGTAGTGTACTTGTTT
Organism: Gadopsis marmoratus; assembly: GCA_036023855.1. Classification (NCBI taxonomy): domain Eukaryota; kingdom Metazoa; phylum Chordata; class Actinopteri; order Centrarchiformes; family Percichthyidae; genus Gadopsis; species Gadopsis marmoratus. The sequence continues at coordinate 56,291 of JAVQJF010029529.1, read as the reverse complement.
CGTTATTCACAGGTCTCCCTAGCTTCCTAAATCACTATCATCTAAAATCATTCTCTAAAATCAAATTGTTCGTAAGTTGCCTGAATGCATCACGAGCAATGTGATGAATCTCGCAACCTGATTGGTCCAGTGTTATTTGACGCGGGAAATCGTGCTGCCGCTAAAGTTTTAGTATTTTACCATCAGTGGTATTCCTAAACCTTAACCTTTTTCCTGGAAGTATCTGTTATATATAGAAACGGTAAACATGTTTTACTACCCAAACGTCCTCCACCGCCATACTGGATGTTTTTCCACAGTTTGGTAAGTTAAAAAAAACAACAACTAGCTAATTACCTTGCGCCTACAAATCTAGCAAGCCTGTTGACTTAGCTACTAGTGGTTACAGCAAGAACCAGGCCTTTGGCTATAGCTACATGACAGATTAGCCTTTCAGCTAAGGTTTATTTTATATCATCATTAATCATTAACATAAATCATTTTATAAATGTGTTTTGTTATTCAGGTTAGCAGCCACCAGAGGTATCAGGGTCACTCGCAGAGAGCTTCTCAAGGTCAATGTCAAGCAAACATGGTAAGAATATCCGCAGCCAAATGGCTAATATTAGCTATTCCGTTAATCTGTCTGGTTTTTACCGTTAGCAAGACTGATACATTTGATTAAAGTAAGTTTGGCCAGATAAAATATGTTGAATTTTTGCATTATGTATTTATGATTTTTGTAGTGGTTTTTGTAACCACCATATCACTTTGTCAACCTTATATTACTTGGTAAAATAGATTACCTTTAATTTTATAAGTATGCCTGGATGCATCTTTAGCAGCTTGCTCTCAAGTAATCTGTAGTCTTAACTAGTTTGGTGTGAAGGTACTCTCACCTGCTAGAGTTTGAAGCTAAAAGATAAATTAAATAGTTGGTAAGAAGATGTAATCTCTCTTTGCATTTCTATCTAAAGTATTACAATAGTGGTATATCTTCTGTGAATTTAAACATTTTGTACGTTACTTTTAGGGATCCAGTGCGACTTGTTTAAGAGGAAATGCAATGCACATTTTTATAGTTTAGTATTTTGTCAAATTTTTACAGCGGGGACATTTTGGACTATGTGACAGCTCAGGTTCCTCCACCGCAACCCAACCTACCAAGGCCTCGCTTCTCTCTCTACCTGTCGTCTCAGCTGCAGTACGGAGTGGTTGTAGTCTACCACAGGCAGTGTGGCTTCCTGCTCGGTAAGTGGAAAAGACAAAGTGGAACAGCCAAGCGTAAAAAGACCAAAATTATGATCGGGCTACATTGTCTACGCACAATATACTCTAACTTCCTGGTGGGGGAGAGAGAAGAAAGAGTGAATAATATAAGGGCAAGAGACAAGAAATAGAGACTTAACTTCTTTTTGCAATATAAAAGCCACATACTGTCAAATTTTATAGCACATACCACAATATCTGGGAAAAGAGTGTTACTTGGCTTAAAAAAAGGAAATAATTTCCTGGTCCTTTAATTATAAAGGATTTGCAAAAAATGCAGTCAGTAAGCAGGATGGTTTTCAGTTTAACAAACATTTTCTGTTGGGAGGCTCTCCAAGGTAAGCTCAGGTGCAATACTAAAGTGCTGTTTGTTCAACTTATGCAAAACACAGCATCCAAGTTGCCTCTGTGAGTTGCAAGATGTCATAATCTCAGAAATGCTGTTTTGATGTAAAGCCAGAACAGTGCTATCGTCACACATTTGCACAATGCATGTTTCCCAAATCACAGCTGCAAGTCTGATTTAGAAGCCAAATACAACTGATGAATACAATATCATCATGCACAGCTGAACAGTCTCTATTCATCTGGACTTAAATTACACCCTGACACTGATATTGCATCTGACAAATTCACAATCATGGTCTTGGCATGGCTCATGAAAACAGTGAAATACAATACAGGAGGAGAAGCAAAGAAAGCAACTACTGTCTGTTGTCTACAGTGGCTCTTGGTTTCAGCAATGGCATTTCATTTCATCTATCAGTAGAATAGAATAGAACCTCCTAAAGCTGTCACCAACACTTGAGAGTGCAAAAAAAACACATTTGTCCTCTTGGTTTCTGTGGCAATTGCAGCTTGGATAATGCAATAAATGATCTGTATTTTTGATAGAATATCTAAGACACCCTGCAGAATTTCCCACATTTTTTCCTTAGTCCAGACTCGGTTGTGCATTTCAATAAGTCAGAGGTTATGCAGCAGAAATGACCATAAAACCCATGGTGGACAGTGGAAATACCATTTAATTACTAGGATGCTTTGTTCCCTTCATTGCCTCGCAGAATGCTCATATTGTCACCTTCATTACATTTGTTATGTGTCATCTGTACCTCAGTTTCTGCAGGAAATGACTGCACTGCTAGGTTGTGTGCGAGTTGCGTGCGTGTGTGAACATTTTTAACCCCTTTTCTGTTTTCCAGATGAAATTCAACAGACCATTGACCGCCTGCTGCGCTCTAAAAGATGCATACCTATTGACATGCCTGAGTCTGACAGGTCTGTACACAAACACAACAATTTGATCATACTGTGATGTCGCAGGAGGCAGGTCACCTAACTGACCCTTGGTAGATAGGTGTGGTGCGTGGAAACACAACGACAAGTCGTCTAAACTTAAAGAAGGGTATATTTCAACCTTTATTTTATTAACCAAACTCAAAACATTTGGCATAAAGCACAAGCCTGAACTGCTGAACACACGATTTCTTTTCTGTCCGGACCCTCAGCCACCCGGTCCTCTCTGCAGCTCTCTGCAGCTCTCTCTCAGCTCTTCCTCAGCTCTCCACCAGCCGGCTCTCCCGACAGCTGCACGTCTGCGCCTTTTGTCCGTGTGTCCTCCGCTCTCATGGCAATCAGGTGATGCGAATCAGCTGGGCCGCTTCTCCAGCTGCCTGATTGCCTGTGGGTTGGGCCTTCTGGCCATGCTGGGTTGTGCTCCGACGGCCCCACCCGGCCGGCACATGCTCCTCCGTTCATGACTCGGCCCAGGGCGATGTCACAATACGTAGTGGAAGAGTGTTTTGCATCCTTGGGCGCCTATGATTTTAAGCTGAACTGTGCAGAGGTTGTACGTGTTTGGAGGAGTCTGAGCTCAAAAGCATCTGGTGGAATATTTATGAGGGAGTTTCTTTTGGGGCATAAAAACTGTGAATAGGAGAAGGTAGTGTTTTATCGAGTGAGTGATGGACAAATTGAGCTACATTCATGTGAACGGCTTCATAAATGTTTAATAAGTCATGTTATGGAACAGCAGTGATGTATGAGCTCTTGTTTCTGCTTTCCACATTCTGCACTCTAAAGATGCTGTGCGTTAATCGTATTCTAGAAATATTTTAGTATTTTATGAATCCGTGAAACCAACAGTGCAGATAAAATGATGCATAGTGTTGCATTAGCCAGTACAGCACTCAACATGTGTGTGCTATTTAAAGTGTTTTCCTCTTTATCTGGCAGGCTGGCCTTGGATGTGCCCAACAGCCTGTACAGGATGGAGGAGGCTGAGGGAGCTCAGGACCCCTTCTTCGGTTTCATGGAATCACACCAACTGCCCAGCCCCTATAAAATACACCAGGTACATTATGATACATGCACCATTACATCCATATGTGTTAGTGTGGCTCTGAAACATGTCAAGCAGCCTAATCTCTGTCTCTGTAGTGTAGCCCAACAAAACTCAGCATTTATCAAAATGACCTGTACACAGTCACCACCCTCAGGTAACTTGCACTTCATATGAAATGTATAAAATAATATGATACATTTAGAATGGTAAATGTCTCGGACAAACTGCGGTTTCCAGAGGTAATATACCCATGTCTGAAGAATGCCTCTTATGTAAGATACTTTGTGACTTCTCTTTCAGTAATGCTTTAACTTTTGATGTCCAAAAGAGCAGTACATTGATGAAAGATTACATAATAGCATGTAGGTTCATCTGACCACATTCAGCACAGAGGCTCAGCTGCTACAAGTGAATGTTTCTAACAACGGTCCAAATATAGAACAAGCACACACACACACCTATCTAAAGGAAATATACTGTATGTATCCTCTACGCGGCCACATACAGTAGGTTGTCGTGATAAAATATGATGCTCTTGTGATGTCACTTTTCACGGTTTTCCCACATACGGTATGTTTTTTGACACAGACCTCATAAATTACAAATCTACAATATTCCAGCTTTCAATGCTCATAGTCAAGTTACTGATAAACCGCCAGCTACTAGAAGTGAGTCATTGTCTCATGGCTTTATGTATGCAGGTGTAGGTCACTCCACCATTTGAACACAGCATATGTGCAATATATCCCTCCATACATCCATTGGTATTGTCGGAGAAAGAAAATCACATTAGATAACTTGTACTCACGCTGTGTGCTGTAAATCTGGTGGACATGGCTGAACTTTGTTCTCCTTGTGGTCTTTCTCTATGAAAATACCATGTGCGACTTAAATCGCGAACAGAACCAAAGTGTGAGACTACATAGTATGACAGCATTTTACCGGGTACCATCATGGAATATAAAGCATCCCTAAACTGGACTGTGGCTTTCAGAATGTAAATTAGAGAGGGCTGTATATTTAGAATCTGTTTGTTGTATTTCAACATTTTACACGTAAGGAAGTGTTTCAGGTATTGAACAGGCAGGCCATATCATGTGTCACCCAGATGACCCATACATACCTATACAGTTCACCACAGAGAAACACAAAGAGAAAAAGGGAAACATATTTGGTCTCTAACAACCCTAACATCATATTTAAACACATTTTGGACATGAAAAGGTCTTTTTCATCAGGCTCAGTTCACACTGGAATCGTTTAAGAAATGAAAATGTTCAGTTTCAGTATTCCGTCTTGTTATATAATATTTGTAATGTGTATTTCTAGCCCATGTTGGTGACTGAAGCAGCAGGTTCACAGCACTCCCTGGTGCCCTGTCCCCACACCACACTTGACAAAGAGGGTGAGCATTATATTTCAACATTCGATGGACCTGTGTCTCATTGAGTCCACATTTCATGACCAAACATGCCATAGTTGACTAATAAGGTTGCCCCATTTTAAAGGTTCCAAGAATCTTTAAAGTACATGTTCCTTTTTTGTGGTTGTCCCAAAATTAATTTACTGGCAGGAGAAACGTGCAAAAACACTACAGTAAATCCATTTGGGGAGGATGAGCAGTTTCAGCCTACTAACCTGCCGTCCACTAAAGGTTACACCTTTATAGACCACGTCCGTGGAAGAGGCCTCACCTGAAATGGGGCACATCTTTCTTTAAAAGTATGTGTAGAACTGTGATTCATGAAGGATTTTTCCGGATGTTTCCAAATTGCTTTGTGACACTTGTGATACTGTCTTTAAATATAGATTATTCTGATTATGATTTGTAATAGTGGTTGTGGTGACATTTTGCATGTTTCCAGGCAAGATAATCTATCTTCAGAGTTTTTCTAAATGGGTCAGTTCATTAGCTTCAATTCCATAAGTGGAATTTCTTCTAAATTTAAACGTTGGGCACAGGAAGGGTGCTATTTCATCTCCTGTTAGGAAACTTGTGAATAAAGGCTCTGTCAGCATATTAATCTTATTTTTTTCTGCATGTATTGAATTAAAAATGCATCAGGCCCAGGCTGAGCCCAGGGCCAGATTTAATTGTTTTGGCTGTTTTTCGCTCTAAAGCCATCTTTCAAGTGCTACAAACACGAGTGACTCTCAGCTTGTCTCACATCCTTCTTGTCCCTCCCCCCCGCTGTGTTAAAGCAGGTTTCAGGTCACCTCCAGCTGACATCACCCTGGCAGAGAAGGAGCAGTTGCTCATCACCGCAGTTGAGGTAAACTATCAGTCAGAGTCCAGGGACAGGAAACATCCCAGTCATCATTTTTTAGCTACAGCAAGCGTCCTGCAGAATCAGTGAGCTGGGACGTGGACCGTGTGCCCACAACAGCTTTAGTGATGAGGAAGTAGCATTAGAGCCAGTGCAGATTCTATATTGTCCAATCTGTTTGTGAAAATGATGTTGTTTTATTTGGGTTTTGTGGGAGGATTGTGTTTTTTTCTGCTAAAACAAATCATTTATGGAAACAGTTTTTACAAATGTTAAAATAATTCCCTAACATTTCCAAACGGTGGGCATGATACCGTGAAATGAATGGTGTAGGTGAACGTGGGCATAAAATACTGGCTGCCTAATTCACCCCTCAGTGTCCACAGTGCTTAGAAGAAGGCTGTTCTATAATACCTTAGTCATAAAATACAGCTGTGTTTCACTACAGTAACTCGGCGTCCAACTGTACCTCCACACACTGTTAGCCTCCTCTTGCCGTCACTTAGGGACTGATAAAGATCCTAAAGCACTGTCAGCTGATGAATTCCATTTTGGCTTTATGTTCTCTGACCTAATTACATCATTTGTTGCCCTCCACCCCCGCCTGTCTGCCTCTTGGCTTTAGTTTTGCTTTGCATGCAAAAGTCATTTTTTCATTTATCCTTGAGTGTTTGTTTGTGTTGTATTTCCCTGCTGCTTCACTTGAATTACGTTATTCATCACTATGGACACTGAACAGACCAAAACTCAGTGCTTTTGTTTCATTTTGTCCTCTGACCTGTGTCCCACTCTAATTGTCACCTTCTGTCTGGATCAGTATTTTGAGGGAGACGACCTTCCTGAGGCCACAACCAGAGAGATTGACTTGTTGATGGATCAACCAGACCAATTCCGTAGAGGTGTGTGCTTCTGTCTTTAACGCGTATCTTTGTGTATGCTACGCATTGCACATTTAACCGTTTAGTCTGAGGTCATTCTGTGGGTTTACACTAAATTTAAAGATCTGGGAAGTGTCTTCTTTCTCAGTCCCACAGTGTGTTCCCCTCTTGTAATGTGTCTGCACCAGTCAGCCAGGTCACATTCTTTGTGCCAATGCTATAATTGGGGGGGGGGGGGGGCAACAATTCTGACTCTGAGTGGTTTTGCCGCCAGGAAAGAAAAGGTTTATTTTCAGGAGACTGTTTCATTTCATTTCAGAATAGAGAGGGGACATTGCTTAAATTTTTTTTATGCCTGCCTTGCTTTAACAAAAGCATAAGAAGGAATACGTGACTGCCTACCGTCCTCAGCAAAGGCAGCACAGGGGCAGCATGTCAGTAGCATGTGTGTGGTTGGGTAACGTTTGTATTCTGCAGTGAGAGAGCACAAAGGGAATTTGTTAGGAGGTTTGGTAAAACAAGTTAAAACTGGTTTCCACTAAGTCGCTAATAAGCTTTTTACAGATGCGATCAATTTGGGCAAACATTTGATGATTTGTGTGCATGTGTTGCGTCACATTGTTTCTCTGTGCATTATGTACACGTGTGTTAAACAGAAGTGGAGGAGCAACAGGCCGAGCAGAGGACCAGGGAATTTGAAGGAGCCATGTCCTCTATTGACCTGCAGTGAGTCTTGTAGAGAAACATTAGAGAGAAACATATATATATATATATATATATAGTAACCGCACAGCTCAGTGTAAGCATAGTCATAGTACTACCACTCTGCTTTCGTGTGTGACCGCATGTTAACAAACAAAACTTTTGTCACGTCCTGTAGTTTCAAGAAAATCTTCAAACACACTGCAGAGACCGAATATTTTGTCATTAGTCAGTCACTATATTTAGCTCCGATGTCACGACAACCAATGTAACGTGACAGAAAAATATTTTTGGCGCACTGTAAACGTGTGTGTGTGTGTGTGTTATTGTTTCCAGTCTGAAGGAGACAACAGTGCTGGGAGCAGAGCGGGACAGTGTGTGGCTGCCATATCAAGAGTCAGGTCATCCTGTGGAGGTTCCTTGGGCTGCTGTTGCCCTGGAGATGACCCCGTCGCAGGTTGCCATGCCTACTCCACCCTCTGACGCATCTGTGAAAGAGGGGGACAGAGCAACACAAAGTCCCAGTGAAGAGTTGAGACATACAGTATGTGGCGCTGTCTATTCACTAGTTTGAAGTAGATAAAGATTTACTGTGTGTGTCTGAGTGTGAACACATACTTAAATCCACTAATTGCTGTAGTAGCAACAAGTAATTAAGCGCATACATCCCACTAAACATGTTTGCGAGACGCCCTGAGGCATGGATTTTCTCTAACTTGACTTTAATTTGTGAGGTTGAATGAGCTTCATTCACTTGCACCCGTTATTAACCTTTTTAACTTTTTATTTACCTGCTGTCCAGATTCTGACCTATAGGACATACAGAGGTGACATTGACAAAGCATTTGCTGTTTGTTTGTTGTCATCAACTTTGATTTACACTCCACAAAGTGACTCAGGAGCAGCCTGTTTCATTTTGGAAACAAGTAATGGAAAGCACATGTGGGTGTGTCAAAAGAGATTCATGATTTCCAGTGTGTGTGTGCTGGAGTGTGACGTCCTTTTATAGATCCAGCGCTGTAAACATTCAAGCTGTGTGTTTCTCGCCCTGCCATCAGGTGGTTGCTCCTCCTCTTAGGAAGCCCAGTGGACGTCACAGGCGTCAGCTGGTCTTTGCAGACCCTCAGGTCCAAATATCTGAAAGAGCAATGCAGGAACAGATCGGAAACCCACTGGCCGAGACACTGGACCTGGTACTGAAACACACTGAGATGTGCCAAACGATTTCTATGTTTTTTACTTCTATAATTTCTATTTATGCAAGTGACTTAAAATGCAACATTTACACGGTTACAATATCCCAGTCATTTAAAGTGGAGTTTGGTGCCCTGAAAGGTTCATCTGTACCACATGGTTCTGCTACTGACTGAACAGAGTTTCTGGAGTTTTTAGGCTTTTTCAGTATTCTCACACACATACCAGCACTACCCACCACATTAAAAGCAGCCTTCTTTCTCCATCTCAGCCACACGTCAGGACTTGAACACACGCACCATATGAAAAGCTGTATATACTGTATGCGAACACATAAATACACACTCTTTCAGCTGTAACGCTGACCAAATGAATTTTTCGGTCTTTGCCATTCAGCTACTAAAGTTTTGCCATCAAAGAGTCTATTCGCCAGGGTGTCCGTTAATTAAACTCCAGCTCTCTTCCTGCTATAGAAGCCCACTGGGATAGTGCTCATTTATTGTATTTCCTTCCTGCTTTCTTTCCTTCTTTCCTCCTTCCTTTATTTGTTTAATTTCCTTTGAGTCACTCTCATTGCCTTTCACCCCCCCCCCCCCCCCCTCTCTCTCTCTGCACTGTGTACAAACAAGCTCCTATATGAAACTGTACCATCATCAAGCTGATATTTTCTTCTTCCTCAGTCCCAGGTGTTGCTGGACCTGCCCTCCTTGACTCAGCATGCCACTCCAGCTCAGCTCTTCAACGCCCCCTGTGGATGTGAGTGCTGCACTTCACCCCTGGCTGTAGAGAAGCCAATACTACTGACTGATCGTTAACAACAGGATCTTATCTTTTCTCTTAAATAATGAAATTCCAGACAGACGTACGATTTATAAAATATTATCAAGAAGGACACAAGACTCATCAAGAAATACATTATAAAAATACAGTAAATAACTAGATGAATAGGTAACATCAGCATTCAGTGTCGTGGTTAAGGGAATGACACCATATGAGTCCCTGATGATAACAGCAACATCAGTAGCAATAATAATGGGAGAATGTAAAAGTTCACTATGAAAAACATTTTTTCACTTTAAAATTGAAAAATAATTTAAAATTGTGTCCGGCAAGTGGCAGAATAGATCTGCAAGCTTCTGGACAAAGAACTCAATGAATAAATGTCCAAAGGAAACAAATTCCATGTTTAAGCAAGCATCTGTTTTACACTTTTTAGGTGACAGACCTATGCCTCAGTAAGACATCTGAAACGTTTGATCAGTATTGATCACATCCCAAAGATTTAAAATCAGCTCTGGTGAAGAAAGTATAAAAATAGCGATCAAAACCTGCCCTTTGACCCCTCCACAGCCCTCCCCCATGCTGACCTCCAGTCGCTGTGGAAACAGTATGCCTCGCTCACCAGCCTGCCTGGACATGGGGAAAAACTGAGAGGGGAGGAAGAGGCGAGAGGGGAGTCAGATCAGGACAGAGAAATACTGAGGAAAGAGAGGAAAAGGAGGCAATCATGCATGAGGGAGGTGGGTGTGTGTACACTTTGAGATGAGTGGAGGTCTTTTATGTCTTGTTTTTTTCTGGTACCATATAGTGATCAAGTCAAACAGTATCATCTGAGGAGAGAGAAATGATTAATGTTCTTACCAAACTCCAGTTTAAGGACGCGCTAAAATCTGAGAGGGTATTTGTGAAATGGTGGCTATAATAATAAAGGCCATGCATTAGCCAGCTAGCCTGCAGTCGTAGCCTGTCAACGTTAAGTTCAGTGGTGAGACAAATTAGTATAAACCTTGTTTCTGTTTCATGAAATCTGCCCCCCCTCCCCTTCTCTCTTTCTCTCTCTCTCAGATGTCCAGTGAGTCAGGACTGCAACCCTGCGGCTCGTGTAAGAATTCTTCCTCTCGTTCTCAATTGTGGTAGTTTTTCAGCTCGCATTTTGACAGCAGGATAAACACGTCATTCTCTTAAAGCTGCTGGCTATTCACTCTCTCTTTATGTTTGTGTGTGTAAACAGCTGTGATCCTGGACACGTTCAAGGAGGACAAATCTGTAGGCGATGTGATCACTCCCGTCAGCAGATGGTGAGTCTCGGATGGATAGAAAGACAGAGAGCAAGATGGATAAAGGAATAGATCACTGTGTGTGTGTGTGTGTTTAGGTCTCCGCATGAGGAGGCCAAGCCATCAATGGAGCCTATAGCGGAGGAGAACATCGATATGCCTGAGGATCAGACTGACGCAGAGGGCATGGACGTGCCGAGGTACATCATACAACATACACAATACACACACTCAGAACGCAAGCAAGCTTGCAAGCGCACATTTAGGTTGACCAGGACTTCTCTCCACAGTATCACCAGGCTTATCTTTCATTGAAACTATCACAGACTTTGTGTTAATATCGCATATTAGCCCATCTGTGTCAGTAGATAGTAGATAGGAATCTGTTAGTTGATTGCATACACAGTATTTGTTGTATGAAATAGCAACATGACAGTGGTTGTACATGGGAAGCCCTCAACCTGAGTTTGCCATTAATGTGACATTTTGGCTGGATTAAGTTGTGTGAATCTGTTTGACCAGGATCGCACCAGCAGTACTAGTGGTTCTGTAATCGCTGGAGAGTTTTAGTGTCATGCAGTATCGATGCACAAAGCTGTCTACTCCATCATCAATCAAAAATCAGAAGTTCTTGGCATGTAAACAGTCATATGTATCACTGTTACATCTTGAAACTAAACATTGAGTGACTGATTCCACATATGTCCAAATCAGTCCTCTAGGTTGAATCCCATCATGCACTGCTCACACTACTCGTCTTTTCCAGCTGGATTTCCACCAACCTGCACAGGCTTGGAGAAGTCACCTTTGACTCTCTGCTGCCCCCAGAGGCCGACCGCTCCACTGCAGCTCACACACTCTGCAAACTGCTGGGTAAGGAAATCAAGTGCTTCTGTTAGCGCTGAGCACATAATGTTCCTGTTCTTCATTGAATAGCACTGACGACCTGGAAATAGGGTTCATTCACTCAGTAACAAAAATCCATACGAATAAGACCGACATCAAATAACTGATTCAAACCAACATTTTCAAGATAAATCAAGACAAATAAATTAATTCGCTTGTATTAATCTGTGATGTTTCTCTTCTTCAGAGCTGCTGTCTGCTGGCCAGGTGACTGTCCAACAGACTGAGCCCTACAGTAACATCACCATAATAAACCCTGCAACGCTCAGGATGACCACCTGAACACACACACACACGTACAGTCAGTCACACTATAGACCTGCAGCGGTACGGTTGATAATCTGTTATATTGATGAATATAATTAATTAATTTAGTCCGGTGACGTTTTAATAACACATGAGCTCATCAACTCTCACACCCTGATATTTCTTTTATGGTTGTTAAATTACTCTGAAGAACATTGATGTGCATGAAGTTGCTTTTACCCTGTTTTTAAAGGAGCTTTACAAGTGTTTTTAACTAATTTATTAGTATTTACTGTTTTATCTAATCTGTTCATGTGGTTGTACTTTTAAATACTTAAACTCATTTAGTTTATCAGTATTACATAATTTAATTCCACATATTGTTATTGACGTTTTTTGGACATCTGGACCTTTGTTATACAGCTTGTATCTTCTGTTGCTTTTTATCCTTTCTATTGATTTTAAATTCAGCTTTTTATACAGTTTGTATCTGCTGTTTGAAAAATTCAGCTTTTTATACCCTTTGTATCGGCTGTTTGAATTTATAATCCCTTTTAATAATATGTTTTGTTCTGTAGAATAGCATACGATACTGAATTATTCTTCCAAACATATTCAGGCCAGAGAAACTTAGCATTTCTGGACTTATTGGTGAGAATATTAATTAAGTTTGTGATTTATCGATAGCATAGTATTCTCTAATATTAACTGAAAACATATTTTAACACTAGTGAACACCAGCCCTTACCTTACACTGAACACTCAGAATCCTGAGTGAGCATGTTTTTGTTTTTACCAATAAGTAAAATGAGAAATCCCAGAGAAGTAACACAAATCCCCCCCAAAAAGTCTATAAATCCAACAGTCTATTTAAAATATTCTGATTTGAACTTCTGGTGCAGAGAAATGTGCAGAAATCACTGAAAGCACATCAGCACTCCCCTGCCTCCAACAGGACCACATCGTGCCTCACTGGCACAAAACGTCTGTCTGACCTCATGCCTGCACAGCGCCACACAAAGTGTTTGCTCATTAAATGCTCAGGGGACATTTATGTGTGTGTGAGTGTGTGTACATAAGAGTGAGGCCATACCCATGTGCCATCTCATTGTGACTGAGAGGCCCGAGCTGAGGTCAGTGCTGCAGTCACAGAAATCCTATTTCACATCAACACAGCAGACTGCTCATTTTGTTGATACTACTCGTCATGCGTTCAGGTTGCGGCTCTAAGCCAGCGAATGTCCTTTTCCACTGCAACGTAATGTTTGGAACCGAAAGAATACAGCATCTACAACTGGTTTATCACCATTTCTGTATACAAGCCCTCATAGTTTAAGGCTAAATGCCTTGCTCAAAAGCAACGTTATGGTTCGTCCCGTCTGGCACTGACAAGAGGTCATAGTGGGCTTCTTGTATTAGCCTCCACCTCTACTACTGCTGCATCACTGACACAGCAGGGCAAACTAAGTGTGACGTGTTTACAGGTATACTGCTGGGAAAAAAGGTCACGGGCTGATTACTGAGACCAAAAACAATCTACTCGTATTATTGTTATTGAACATTATGCAGGTGGTAAAAATGCCTTTGATAAAAAAGTATGTTGACCAGTTCTTGTATGAAGAGATCCAACCTGTCAATAAATCAGAACATTTAAAGCAGCACAACCTACAATAATGATTTATTATTATTATGAAGATTTATTTTGGCCCCTTAGATGGGTTGCAGGAGCAAGCTGTGACATTGACATATTATACAGTTGCATATGTGTATATATACCGATCAGCCATAACTTTATGACCACTGACAGGTGAAGTGAAGAACATCGATTATCTCGTTACAAAAGTCTTGAAGTCTTTGTATCTCTGGTTTTCTGGTGTAAATATCTGGCTCTTTAGCTGCAACTATCTTCACCAATTTATAGTCGCTGTGTATATGCTGTTTGGTGCAGGGTAAGTACAGTGGGGGTTTTAGAGTTTCATAGTGAGTGAACCAAAAAGTTCCGGGGTGAACATCAAAACAATGAGCTGAAAGATGCTATAAAATTAAGGGAAACTGCACTGTCGGGCAACAGTTTCTCACCAAGAGCAACCCTTTAGTAGAAGTCATGTGGTCCAATCCAAAGCATTATTATAGCCGCTTTAATGTGCTACCATAACCTGCTGCTTAGACAGTCAACCTCCCTTTGCCTCTATACATTCCCAAGCCTTCACGTCATCTGTATCCCTCCACACTGCTGACGTAAGGCTGCTATCTGTGCGAGGGGATTTATTGTGGCTGCACATGGAATGTGGCATGCTGAGTCCAGAGTGCTGGTTTGCTGGGAAAAGCTCCACCCCCCCACCCACACACAGCAGCATGAGATGTGTCCCCTTGTAACTTAGCGCAAGTCCACATTTTTCAAAGTCCAGGAATGTGATGCTGTGCTGTGAAAGGCCCAGATATCAACCGCCTGTTCACCTAAAGTGTCAGAGAAATGAGAGAGAGGGCACAGAGGGGAGACAAAACAATGAGTGGATCATCTCATTAGTCATAAATCTGTTATTCACACTCCAACCTGAAGTCACCGCTTGGCACTTTCTTATGCGCTATGTGAGCAAATGTATACATTCAGCATTGGGTTTTCAGTCATTTCATCACAGACTGGAAGTACTTTAGGCCACATGCTTCCTCCCTTCACACTCAAAACATGCTCACCTAAACACTGACTTCACCCAGGCCTGGTCAGGCCCCTGGCTGACAGGACAAACACCACCGTCCATCTCGCCCCCGACAGTCTAATAAACCTAACATCTGAGTGACACATAACACACATTCACACCGGCTGCTTATATCAGCCTGGAGGGCAGAGCGCAAGTCCGTATGCATTAGACGCACATACTCAACACTTTCCAGAGGCACTTTTCCAGGCGAGCCAGCACTCTGAATCATCAGCCCTGAGAGGAGCAAAGCGGACCAGCCGGTATCTGCACCACCACCGGCCACCAACAACAAGGAGCCGCTGGAGACGAAACTTGCCAACACAGAGCATCAGTCACAGAGGTAAAACAAAGCTCACACAAGCAAGGGCGGGGGCTACGTCACGTTCTTCCTCGGGATACTGACCAGAAAGTCAAGCTGGCGGCAGACGAGACAAAAAGCTTGCTGGAGGAGGGAGAGGCCAATGTGGAGCGGGCCAACGGGGGACCGGACAGCCCGGCGGTCAGGGAATCCCCCGGGCCACGTGGCAAAATTGTGCGCGTTGAACTGGAGTGGGAGATCCCCATGTCGGTGACCCTGCCCATCCAGATGCAGCCCGACCCAGTGCACCAGCCGTTCCCCTTCCTGGACACAACGCTGGCCGACCTGGGCATCCAGGAGTGAGTCTGCTCTCAAAATAACCAAAGCTATTTTGTGTAGATTTATTGTGTATAAGTGTGTGTGCGCTTGTGTGCAGGTCAGAGGTGAAGGAGAGGGTGGTGTGGGTTGACACCAAGAAGACCCAGGTTAAGAACAAAGCGGGGAAGCTGAAGGAGAAAGAGATCACCATCCTAGAGGTATGACCTTTGTTTTTTGTCTCGATCTACATGAAAGCAAACAGAAAGGATTGTGTTTGCTCTTGCAGGTGAGAGTGAAAGCCCAGAAGCCTGGAGACAAACAGCTCCAGGAGGTCCTGTACAGCACAGAGGCCCACACTGACCGCTCCTTCTGTCGCACAGGAATGGATATCCTGCCCTGGAAACAGAGATCCACAGGTCTGGAAATCAATGTTCAAATGCTGCAGTTTTACACCTCTGCGATGTTTATAATGTAACTTGCTCACAGTTCAGATTATAATGGAGGATTTATTTCTGCATGTCAGCCGTCAGGCTAATGTAGATGACCGGCGTGCCAAGACCTCAGGCACTGAAATGAGATCTGTAAACATTACATCAGTGTCCAGATTAAATCTGTGTGGTTTAAGTGGCACGTGTTTTAAAAAAAAAAAGCGGCCTCTCTCTGTCTGTGGCAGGGGAGAATGAACTGGCGCCGGTGCAGATGACGGTGGCGTTGGAAAAGCAGCAGCCTGGCTTTGCCGAGGCCCAGGGACAACGGGAGATCTGACGAGCAACAAAGAGTCACAATCACGAGTCCTCACTAAACGCATTCAGAGGTTTCCACGTGCCGTCGGTTCCTCTGAGGCGAGATCGAGTGGCTTGCCAGCATTATAGTATCATTAGGTTTGTGTAGCATTTGTAAAATATATCACTTGCACGTCTTTTCAAATGTGTGTTGTAGGAAAATGTGGAATCGTTTTTTAACAGAATGACAGCAACGGAGGGGTTCAGGTCAAAGTTCTGCTGCAGGCTGAGCTGCTAGGAGCACTAACAAAGTGTACTGAGGGTAGAGCAAGTGCTGTGGGTTTTTTTTTTTGAGTGTGGCCTATTATCTCAGTATTTCCAGTTACTCGGTGAGGTCACACAACACACCGCTACAGTGTGGGCCCATTAGGGAAACCCCTTTGGAAGCAGCAGATAAAGCTTTTGAGTTAGGCCATGCAAGAAGAGAACACATGGGGATCCACAGGTTTACAATCCACTGACTTACACTGAGAGATGGGAATGAGAAATTGAATTTATCAGGAGAACAAATTCATTGCTTCACACTCAGATAGTAAAGCCAGACATCTGTCAGACAGTGGCAGACAGGAGACAGCAGCACTTTACAGGAATAACAGGGAAACAAAATACAATGGTAACAAACACAGGATGTTAAACCGTAACTCTTAAAATAATAAAACTTCAACATGGCATTCAGATACACAAATAAATTAAAAGTTAACTCTGCCGGATGTGACAATAACTATATTAGAATGGTTGAAGTGCTGTTTTTAGATCGTTTTGGGGAAACGTCTCAAATAACTGTCCCATTTTCCACCAACAGTATAAAGATTCATTGTTTTTACTGGCTTTCACACGAGAGTGGAAGGATGTGTGTGGGCTACGAGGCGGAGATGGCCGCACTAAGCTTGGCCTGCTGCTCCCCAGGAAGTGAGGTCACAGCTGCTTGAAAGTCTGCAGAGTGGTGCTGGGCAAATTCTTTCATCAGCATGGCCAAAGTGTTCTGGGTGTCTGGGGGAGAGACAAAATAAGAGTTATGGGATGACAGAAAAACAGTAAGAGTACTGTGCAGGGACTGCCTGGGGATGCTCAGTGAGGGGAAACATTCAACTCAATGAGGGGAGAAGCTGCACTGCGTTTTATCTTTGTTTTTTAACGTTAGACACACAAATAGCTGGAAGCACTGAAGACTTTCAGTTCAGTTTAAGTGGGTGACTCTTTCAGTACAATCTGAGTAAACTGGCCGCTCAAAATGCTGCCCGTTACCAAAGAAATCTTTACCGTTATCAACGTTCTTGTTGCCAAGGACATGGCTGGAAGCAGCAACAATGGGCTTCATTAGCTTCACAACCTGAAAGGGAAATAAAAACATTATTTTAAAGTCTTTGAAACCAAACAACATTCAGCATTGTCATCAACGCATGTTTGTTAAGACGGATTGTCAAATCGGATGATCAAATGTTTAGGTTTGCGCATCCTGTTGTCATCTGTGACTTTGTTGAATTGCTAAGTTTATCTGAATTCTTCCGGGTCGCATGATCTAGAGTTGACATGTGCTGTATGCCTGCATAATGTGTTGCAGTAATAAACATAAAACATAAGAAAATGTAATAAAGAAAATGACTGAAAAAGTGGCCTGAAGCTGGGATCATTCTGCACATTTAAACAGCTGCTCCAGCATCAAGACTCACTGCTTGTGTTCGATATCACACCTTTCAGGCATGAGAAGCAGCACTGGAGGAGAAATTGTAACAAAACAGCCCTACACGTCGACCCCATGAACATCAAATTTAAACAAAATTGCCAATAGAGCTTTCTGAAAGCTTTCTGAAACACATTTTCCTAGTCCACACATGGACAGGTACTAGTTTTTTTTAAAGTATTACTTCTTGTGTATTACAGCCTGGGTCCCAATTGAGACACATTCCTTCTACACAGTAACAGCAGGTGTAAGTGATGTTTGTACCATACCAGAGCAGGACTGTGTGTGTAGAGCATAGCCAGGCAGGTGAACACTGTCTTGTTCTCCTCCATGTCCTCTTTGAGGGGAAGATGAGCCACCAGAGCAGGCACAACCTGTTAGAGAGCGTCCACATTCTGTAGTTACCCGAGTTTGGAATGAATTTTAAGATTACATTCGGTGGCTAAAATAAGAAGCATCTTGATGGGAGAGGTGTGAGCTGTGAATATACCTGCTCCAGAGGGACACAATCCACATTGCTCATGATCATCCTGCAGAGGGCAGCGCACAGGTTGTCAATCACCCTGAGGTCTGACTCTTTGGACAGCAGGTTGGAAAACACCGACAGCATCATGGGATAGTCTCTGGAACACACTTCACTAAGGAACAGCTGCGTCATGCATTAAAACGCCACACACACACACACACACACACACACACAGAGATAAGAAGGATACGATATAACGATGGGTCCCGCTGCCTGGGCCAGACATCCCAGTCCGAACACGCTGTTGTTGCGGACTTCAGCATCACTGTCCCTCACTCCAGCTACCAGGACGGGAAGCAAACGGTTGGACAGTCGGCCTGCCACTCCCTGGCCCCCGGCCACGCTCACAAGGGCCTGCAGGATTTCTCCAATCGTACCCACAGAGAATGAGCGGTCTGCCACTGTGCACGAGGATTTCTTTTTTGGGGAGAAAGAAAATTATTTAGTGTGATGCTGAAGAAAAGGGACACAAAAAGCTTTTCAAGCAACTCTTTGTATTTAATCAATGAACCAATCTTGAAGTCAAAGTTTTGTCTCTGACAATGAGCTTGTAGCTGCAACGAGTTTATTTCCTCCTTGTTTCACTTTGTAAGAAATGAGCACCTGCAGTGTCAGGAGTGACAGTGACACTATAAGACAGGACTGAGATCATTTAGAGCTGAGACGATGTGTTTAAGTAAATAACTTCTGTTGAACTCCTGTAGGCCCTCAGTAGGTCCAGACTCACGGCTTTGCGCATGATGAGAGGCAGCAGGTCGTTGAGGAAAGGGGCAAAGTTGTCTGCAGGCACACAGGAGGCCAGCAGGGGAATTCCCTCCCCAGCAAACTCCTGGAGGATGGCGTCATACTCCGCCTGAACGGGAAAGCACACGGAGTACATGGACACAGAAATGTGGAAAGAATGGGTATATAATAAAATTTAAAAGAGCAGCCTGTGATTCAATATCTAGAATCTTGGAATGCACACTGCATGCAATTTGGTGGATGTTTGTATTTTGACTGTCAAACACTTGCATTAACAGTGTCCATTCACCTTCACAGGAATAAACAAACGGGTTACAATCACAGTAACGCCACCTCATATTCATCCGTATATGAAAAGAATTTTGATTTAGAAATCTGCTTTAACGTGGTGACACTCAAGAATAGATCACTTGTATGTGTGTGTGGACTGTAATGTTCATGACTACGAGATGAAGCGAAAGGACAGCCAACCTGTTGTTCTTCATCATCAGCTTCATCACCACCCCCATCCTGACAAACAGTCTGAACAGAGAGAGAAAAGCAATGGTGCAGGGTTACTGGATAACTTCATCATCTGAGCGACACCCCATCAGTCTCCCCTCTTCTCACTTTTTTCTTGAGCACATCACGGATGACATAGCTGAGCTCCTTAAGGCGTAAGGGGTTTTTGAAGACCTCCTCCTTGCAGGACTTGATGATGTTGTTCATGGTTTCCAGGACGCCCATCACAACTTGGCGCTCATGCTCTGTTCGGACCGTTTCCACAAAGCAAGGAAGCACCACATCCAGCAACTTCAGCAGTGCTTGGGAAGGGGTACGAGATGTACAGGAATAAGGAGGAACAAAGGTCAAATTAGCTAAAGGCTCAACACTTGTTTGACAGTCTTAAAGAAACTGGCTTACATTACCGTTATATAATCTTACATTAAACTTTATATCTTGTCATTCTTCCTCCCCACTGCCCATTTTTGTATTTCCTAAAAAAACAACAGTAGCGTGGAGTTCCTGAAGAGAGAGGCTTTACCCTGGTGGTTGTCCTCAGTGGGATTCTCCTTCCACACTTGGTGCTGAGCTCGGCAAAACTGGCCCATGGCTCCAAATGCTGCCCTGCGGACGTCCTCATGGGGGAACTTGGGGAGGGAGGAATGAAGCACAATGGGTAGTGCTGCATGGAGTAAATATAACACAATACACACAACTCCAGCTCTGAGGTCAGTGCCAATGGCTTAACGAGCATGTCTCTTGAGGTGGGAGGAAACCATGTAAACACAAGAGAAAGGCCTTAGTCGACTCTAGCAGGGTTTAAAACCAGGGCTGAACCAGCGTGCTGCCCAAACATCACAAAACAATACGATTTGTTTTATGTCAACTGATTCCTTACAATTTCACAAACCGTTCAAACAAAGAGAAGGAGTTAGTAAAAGAAGCTATTTCAACATAACATCTAGATGAAAAGTGGATGCGTCACGCAGCAGAAGAGCACCATCTCTGTGCCCAAACATAGCATGAACATCTGTGCTACATCCTTATAAATATGTTGTGGGATTTGCCGTTATTATTAGCCACAACTTCCAGTGTCTTTAACCTTATTGTGGCTGTTGATGGCATTAAAACAGATCTTATGACCAATGGTCTTGCCAAATCAAAAGAAATGGACAGAAAATTATAAAATTCACAGAAAATTGATTCCCAGCAACTGTAGACTCCCTTTATCAATCTACCAACTACAGACAGTTACATTTATAACAGACACAATGTATGCACAAATACAGACCACAGAGTGCCCTTCACAGCATATTAGACCGACAGAGTGGGGTGACTGGGCCAACCAGCCAGCAGCCACAGTGACTTACATCTCTCATCTCGTAAACCTGCTGGAAGCTGGACTCCAGGAAAGGCTGGAAGGCAGCGCTGTCCGGGGAAACCACAGCAAGGCAAGATCACACACACACACACACACACTTAAGAAATACATAAAGTTAATATAGCAGGTATCTGACAAAATTAGACAGAAAAAAAATTCAAAAATATTTATAATCGCTACCTACAAAATGACACTTTGGGACATAAATGCACTCATATCCCTCTAACGACTGATGGCTATGTTACCCAGTGCTGAAGGCGATCTCTCCCAGTGCATCACAGGCATCTTCCTTCTCATCAATGTAGGCGTTTTCCACACTGAACCTGACAGTTGGATAAGACGTAGTATCAGTTCAAGGGTAGTAAATCAGGGTATATGCAGGAATTCAACATATTTTAAGACTGCAATGCCACAAGTTGTAACTGGTTATCAGCAACACACCTTACATTTACAGGACTATACCAGTACATTTAATTTGAGATTGCAAAACTGTCTTAGTTTGATATAATTCAGATCGGCCGGAAGGGAATAAAACTTTATTCAAGAGAATAAAGTAGTGACTAACGAAAAGACAAGGTTTATTAAAAGTAATAATAGTCACATACACTCTCTCACACACTCAGTAACAAAACATTTTCATTAAATTACATTTCTATTTGGCCTAAGAAATACAACACTGGCTGTTGTCCGAAGTAAAAAAAAAAAAAATTTTTAAATAATAATAAATCCAAAAAATAATACTTTGTAAAATGCCGATTAAGATGTAATACTTTTCAAGGGTGTTAATTTTTGCTAAAGTGATTTAATACTTTTTAAAGACCCTGCGGATACCCTGTAAATATACGTGTGTGTGCATGTGGGTGGCCCCTACCCTGCAACATCATGGACATCCGTCTCAGTATCATCTTCCAGGAAATCAACCCCATGTTTTCCTTCTTCGACGTCGTCTTCGTCATCGTCGTCGTCATCGTCGTCCAGCAGGACAAATGCCTTATCCTCTTCAAGGTGTGCCTTTAGAGAGGAGAGAAGATGAAGGAAAGGGAAGTGCTGTAATATTATTTAGATTATGAAAGCCGTGTAGGTTTCAGAGTGTTGCATGTCTGCTTTATACCGTAATGCCTTCGTTGGACTTGAGGGCAAGCAGCATGACTGTTGTAATGGCAGTGAGATGAGGAGTCAGGCAGACTGGGCTGACTGTGGATACAGCAGAGTACAGGCTGTACCTGGCAGAAGGAAGTACAGACAGAGTAGTAAAGATTACAGAAAACAAAGGATATTTGGAATGGATTTATAATAATAACAATGATGTGTAAAATCAAGTCTGTACAGAAATATACATACTGTATGTATTTGTTATATATTTTCATTTTATGCTTTGAATTAACAGAGCAGCTACAGACTGATTCATTTAGTGGAGAAAAAAAAAATCACTAATTTACATACGTGCAGCGTCTCAAGTCAGGGTCATCAATGGTGTCAGTGAGGTTGAGGCCCAGCTGTACACACTCTGCAGCAAGAGGACTGAAGACATCTTTGCCGATGGTACGGGCCAGCACAGAGAGAGTATCTAACAGCAACAACCAAAAACGATCAACATCCATTCATTCATTCATGAGGTTGAGTTTGTTAAGTGAAATGCAATTGTTGTTGCCTTAACAGATTAAAACAAAAAAATATGCAGCATAATCCTGATTTCCTTTGTAGATTTCTGGGGTTTACCTACCCAAGGATTGAGTTTGCAGAGACCTCATTTCCTCTGTGGTGGTAGTCAGGAAGCCCTTCAGACTTTCAATAACTGGAGGAAAGTAGGGAACCAGCAGCTCCTTGGCAGCATTGGCTGATAAGACAGTGATTCACAATGAAGCTTGGGTCACGTCACTTCAATCCAAGCAGTAACAACTTTTGCAAGCTTGTGTCATAGTGGAAGTGCAGGCTGACATTACATCAAAACAACCTACTTGATGGTTTTACCAACTAGAACCCCTTCAACATGAATTGACCCGCCCTGTTGTTTGACACCACATCAGAAATACCCATCTCTAAGTTAAATTAACCTATTAACTGATGCTCAACGTTATACTATTATGTTGACTGTGACAATGTTGTGTTGTTTAGGGCTTGAATTTGGGAGAAAGGTGAACACTGCCAAAGTTTTAGAGATGTAAAGCTTACATATTAAGCCAGAAAGATTTAACTATTATTTTCAAATCTCGCTTACCTATGGCACCGATGGCAGACACAGCAAGTTCCTTTATCTTGAGGTTTTCAGTGTTGTTAAGGGCAGACAACATAGTGTCCATCAGGGTGGGCAGGTAGGGCTCAATATCTGCTCCTATTTAGCAAAAAAAGAAAAGGATGGGTGATAAAGCATTGGCTCAAATAACTCAAAATAAAACAGAAGTTTTGATTATTTTATTGATTTGCTTTATTTGTTTTAGTGGTTCATTGGAAAGTGTGTTGTCTTTTTAATTAATTAAGGTTCATGTCTGTGGAAGTTTCATGTTTCCTCTTGCAGTGGGCAAAGCGTGCAGGTTCTACTGTGTCAGTGACTGCATGAACCTTTTTTTCATCTTACCTAGGTTCTCCATGAAGTTCTCTAGGGCATAAAAGGCCTTAGTGACATGGCCGACCTTGGCCTGGTTCAAAGATGAAAGGTAGCCCAGCAGCAAAGGCATCAACTCTGCACAGTACTTGCTCACTTCAGGCTGGGAACGACAGGTGAATTATTTTTTACCAGAATAATAAAAACGCTTGCATTCTGCAAAACTGTAGATTTACAGGTGCACTTATATTTGCAAAGCTGAACTAAGTAATAAATACTCTGTTTCCAAGCCAAGATACGTAATCTTGAGGGGGGGGGGTCTACTTAGAAACACTTTTCATTAAAAGTATCTTAAAAAAAGATGCGCTGTATTCACCTGTAAATATTCAGAGAACTGTCCCAGGGCAAAAAGGCCAGCACTGCGCACCACCTGATTACTGTCAGAAAGACTCTGGCACACTGTCTGCAACACTGATGACAGCATCCTGACACAGATACAAACAAAAAGGTGAAAATACTCAAATCCTGCAATGGACCACCCCTCAAAGAAAATGGGCCCTCATAGGAAAATGCAAAAAAATAAAAAAAATGGACATACTTGGTGCGTATGTGGTCAGCACACCCTTCAGCCAGAACAGCAAGACACATGAGACCCCCCTTCCTCTGATAGGGGTTTTCACTGGCAAGGCAGGCCTGAGTGAGGGGCATCTAAAACACAAACGGAACACATTGTCAGGACTCAGGAGGTAGGTACCTGAATCAGGGCTCGGACTTAACATGACAAATATGCAGGTCTAAATAACTTTCATATGATTCTAAGTTAATGTGTCAGTGTAATATCTAAAATTGCATTGAGCATCAGGGGGATTACTTAAAAGATTCAGCAAGAATAAAAAAAACTGAAAAAGAAAAGTCACCTTAACATAACAGATCTGTGCACATAAACAACTTACCAGTTGCTGAAACAGTTTCTCGGGGGGCATATGGAGTGCCATAGTGTCAATAATCTGGAAATACAACAAAACAATTCATCACATTTGATCTTCCACAGTGAATCTACTAAAGCTGTTGCAAAGTGCCTTTTGGTTACACGACAGAATATTGTAACTCAATACAAAAAGCTTTTCCTCACGTGAGCAGCACAGTGTTTGGGGTTGTCGTCGCTTGCACCATCGCTGTTGTCGTCATCCTCCTCATCCTCCGGGTCCTGCTCGCCAGGTGGGGGAGCTGCGATCAGAATGGGGAAAATGGCCTGCAGGATGGGGTTCAGCAGCTTCTGCTTCAGCACCATCTGTAAAGATGAGAAAAAGATGAGTAAAAGCACAGCTATTAGTAAAATTCAGATGAAGAGATTTCCCAGAGAACTGAAAGACATTTGTTTTTCAGTTTTCCCAAAAGAGGAGAAAATTAAATAAATTGTAGTCAGTGCACAGGGAATTTTGGAAATACCTACAACAGTAAAATAAATAACTGCTACACCTCTCTGTGCATATTACTTTTGTAAAATGACCATGAAAATCAAGCCAACTGAAGGACAGACACAGGTCATTTATTTACAGCATATGATGGATGACTTTACCTTGCTCTTCAGCTTGATGAGGAAGGCAATGCAAGAGAGCGCTATCACCCGCAGAGAGTCACTCAGTGTGGCATCACTGCCCACCTGACACAAACATTGAAATTGAACATATGTAAGAATTCTCATGGATGACCCTTCGAGCACTCGGACAACAAAACCGATTTGTCAGTTCAGAAATTTAAATGGGCATTCCACAGAATTCAGATATCATTCAGCGCCCACCTCCATGCAGAAGCGGACAATGTCTGCAACATGAGGGACAATGATGGACACCTCGCTCTCCATGAGCTCATTAAACACCTCCATGGCCTCGCTGGCTTGGTCCTGTGCAGCAGATACAGACAAACCCAAAACATTTAACAGGTCTGATTTATTCATACCCTTAAATGCACTTGACTGGCAACAGAAACAGCAATATATGTAAAAAAAACAACCCGAAAACAACAGATTACCTGATCAGCCTTGATGAGGTGTTTCAGAGCAACAATCAGACTTGGGATCATAGAACGCATCTGGTTCTGTAGGACAGCAAAATGTCACCTGAGTCAGTAAAAAGTGTCTACATGTCCAAATACAATTTACACCACAGATTATGGTTCCTGTGATATATCGAAAGGTAATAAATGGTTTACAGTATATACTGTTTGAAACTCTGTTCTAGCCAAATGTCAAAGTTAAAACCATAACGCTGCCTCACCATCTCTTCTGAGCCAGTATATGCAGTAATGGCTGTGAGGGTGAGGATGCAGTAGTACAAGGCTGATGGATTGTTGTGGTCCTGCAGCACAGTGCTCAACAGCTCCAGCAGCTGGCAGTAGTGAGGCTTGAAAGGTTCAGGGTTGGACTCCATCACCTTATTCAGCAGCAGGAGGCCAACCTGTTAAGTGTTGATATCCAGAGGCTGTTATTGACCATGCGATCAAATACAATATATAACAGGAGATATAATTATTTAAACAGCTCTAAACAAACTGTCAAACCTTATGTCATAAAATGAAAAAATTAAATAAAGAAATGCTCACATGTGACTTCTAACAAAAGCACCAAAGGTTTGTTAAGCAGGCTGGAAAGTAAAACACCAATCTGTAGCCACAGCTTATAAATGAGTCCAGAAGTGTTCAGCAGTCACTCAGAGAATCAATCATGCTGCAAAAAGATACAGCTAACGATTAAATTAGGAGAAAAATTAACCTCATCTAAACTCCTAGCTGTTTCATGAGTCCTGTACCTGTCTGTCACGAGGATTGCTGCTCTTGGTGGACTGACTGAGGAGCTGCAGCAGGGCAGGCCAGCGGTCCGGTGTCTCGTGTTTAACCATCACTGCGCACAGTTGGGAGAGCGAGTGCTGCACTGTGTGCCTGCAAAAACAGAGACACACACAGACAAGAGTTCAGGCACGTTCACACATGACATTTCACAAGTGTGTACAGCTGTACATGATCATACACACTTGAGGTATATCTGACGACAAATAAAACCATGGTAATTTAAGACAAAGTAAGTTATTATTGCAAGGGCTGGATAGCTTACTCTGATTCCTGCATGAAGGCCTGTAACACCACTGCCTTCAGGCTGTACAAATAAATGCAAATGTCACAATTACAACTCACTTTCAACAACATTTCTACTGTAACAACTAGGTGTGAATGAAAAGCAACAGCAAACCTCTCTCTGTCATTTGGGCTGATCTTCTTCCAGTGTTTCTTCACTCTGAGCCTCAGCATCACTGCAGCCGACTGACGAATCTGGGAGGCAAAAAAAAAAATTTCGGAAAAATATTTTGACATGGATGAAACAAAGGGGGAAAGAGCAAAAACCCATCATCACACACACACACACAATACCTGGGGGTTTTGGGAGCCACTCATGACAGCACACAGGGCTGGTATAATGGCTGGGTCTTTGAAAGCCTGTTTCAGCTGGGCTGTGGCCTAAAAGGGGACAAAAAAAAGGTCTCCCTAACTTAAGACACATATTACAACGTGCAGCTAAATCAATGGCAAACCCAAGCATTTAGTTTCCTTTTTGACACCGAAGTGTAAGTTAGCGATGACGTTACCTGACAGTAGACGTTAACGTTAGAACACAGTGGTGCTAGATATCATGACAGTTAGCTTAGCCGTGCGTCGTTGGGTTTCTAGCTTAATTCAGTCATTTCCCAACTTGTCGTTTGCCCGGCAAACTAATGCTAACTTGGAACAAAGTTGTTCGCGGCCTTTACCTGCTGAATAACGGCACCGTCCGGCTGTGTCAGCTGTGACAGAATGTGCTCAAGTTCCTCTGTCATGTCGACAGCTCAGAGCTCCCACCGTCGGTTAATATTTCTAACAGCCCCCGGCCACACGGACGAGGCGTCCCGAGCAATGCTACACCTGTCAAATGTGTCACCGACGCGCCTCTGTGGACACGTTCACTCGCTTAGCTGCCGAGATTAGCCGTGAAAATTCACTTTTTTTTAATAAGAAAAAAAACAGCCGGTTACGTATAAAGTTATCAAGCCGAACAAGTAGGCGAAGGTGACGTTCGAGCGTCTTGCTCGGTCTGGTCCGCTAACGCTGCAGCAGCACGCGGGGCAGAACCGGCGGCCAGGAGTTCCATGTGAGTTGAGTTAAAGGGACCTGTGGCCGCCGGCGCGTTCAGGCTGACGGAACAAACAGCGCCCACAGCCGGAGAGGAGGGCACGGTGCAACAGGTCTAAAACAGTGGCGGGTGCACTATCTCAGTATTTTAGGCTGCTTTGTGCTTCCGCTCCACTGCATTTAAGAGAGAGCTATTGCACGTTTTGTCCCACTACATTTATCCGATCAGCTATGTTGACTAATCCCTTCGCACACAAATTATTCACTCGGTTGCCAGTTTTTAAGGTACACCTGGCTAAAACTAATGCAGTCTAATACAATAGTCCTGCAGAAAGGTAATAATGTTAGTTTTTATTGAAGCTGTTTTACAGTGGTGTTCAATTTGTCATTTTGGAAGATGTAGCTTTGTG
The DNA here is from genome assembly GCA_036023855.1 of Gadopsis marmoratus. Lineage (NCBI taxonomy): Eukaryota > Metazoa > Chordata > Actinopteri > Centrarchiformes > Percichthyidae > Gadopsis > Gadopsis marmoratus. Next base: position 28,427 of record JAVQJF010029529.1, on the reverse strand, counting down.
GTGCTGTTGAATTGTACTGCGTTAGTTGTTTTAGTTAGTTAGTTGTTTGTTACTGAGCCAAACCTCACTGATATAAATGTGACAAAAAGTCAGATGTCCAAAGATATTCAGTTTACAGTGAAATACAGAGAAAATATGCCAATTCTTGCATTTGAGAAGCTGGAGCTAAAGGATTTTTGGCACTGATTATCAAAATGGTTGCTATTCTGTCGATCGACTAATTGATCAGCTGTCTCAGCATTGGTACAGAAACACCAAAGCTGTTTTTGAGGTCTTTTTTTTTTTGAGAGTCACTATAACATTGTTTGTACACCAGAGAGCGTGGACGACTTTTTATTTCAGAAATGTCTGTTTGTTGTGTGTTTACGTACACAAATGAATATCTGCTGGTGATTTATTTTTTAAACTCTCAAAATTCAATATCAACCTCTATATACTCCAAATCCAGTATTGGATACTCTATATGAAGTAGTTAAAATGGTCTTTGAATTAGACCAGCTAGCACATTAAAGGGATGCCTACACAAATAAGTAATGATAAAACAATACAATACTTAGAAACCTTTAGCCCATAACACTTCTATACTTTTACATAAGTCACATTTTTAATGCAGGACTTTGACTTGAATTAAAATATATTCCTATTGTGGTATTGCTACTTTTACTTAAGCAAAAGACCTGGATAGAACTTCTTCCACTGCTGATTTAAATATCAAAACATAAATATTGATTAAACTACAGAAAAGGATTGCTGTTCCCAGTTGATTACTGTTGCAGGCCAAGGTCAACTGAGAAAAGGGACTCCATAAACTGTGTACTGGAGAAGGTAGCCACATCATATCATTTGGACACATTTCCGATAACAAAAGAGAGACTGATGGCCTTGTACTTCACACCCAAAACGTGGTTCAGTGAGAACACACCTTCAGCGTTCCTGCACTGTATGTGAACGGAACACTGAAGAGGTTATCATGTAACTTCTTGTCATCTGAGGACAGCAGGAGGTCTAATTCAGCAATTGTTTCATATATACTTATGCCTACCAGCTAATCAGATTTTAGATGCATTATGAAAATATCCCAAGGTTTATGTAATAGAAAATATATGCAAACAAATCATAATTGTTAAAACAATGTTTAAATATATGACTATATCTTGTAAGTAGCAGTGCCTTACAAGTACACTTACAAAATACAGTCCAGTAGTCATCAAAGACAAATCCGTAGTCCTCTCAGCACATACCAATGCTAATGCACGACATCTACAACACACACACCTACACCATCGACGGCCCACCTGTATGTCTTGGCTCATACAAGGTCAGACAAACACACCCTGTCCAGGCAGAGATCAGTAGAAATGCTAATGTGTCCATTATACTCACTGTTCTCACATCAATTCATCCCTAACTGACTCATTACCACGTCAATGCAGCCAAGGGAAGGGGAACACAAACAACCACTCGGATGGTAACGCACAGGCTAATCTAATTCATTTTTGTGAAAAGGGTTGCAAATGGAGGTAAAAGCAGTTTGCATTAAGCATGTGCAACCCAGTGTACAGGATGGGGGGGGGATGTTGGCATTTTAAGTTATTTGAACATCAGATGGTTCAATTTATGTTTGAAATCACGTTTGAGGCTAAATGTTCTCCTCCTCACAGACACTCTCAAACTAAATATTCTGTCAAAGACTCGTAGTAAGTTTGCCCATTGCCTTGGATTTATTTTTGTATTTCTCAGTCATCAACAATAGCGCTGACTAAGAGGTATTAGTGGTTCATAAACTATTCATGCTTGAGACACAGATATTATATTTAGTCTATTGATCTGGGACAGAAGCTCATGAAATCATAATTAATTGCGCCATAGAAGGAGTCAGTAGACTTACAGTATTCCCAAGGTTTAAAAAGCACTGAAGATTCAGTGCTGACAAGTCAACATGTTGTTTACAACTTTATTTTCTATCTATATTTGGATAGTCCCTTTTTCTTACTAAGGTATGCCACACAGTACTGATCCAGGCCTGTATCCTGTTTTCCTAAACTGTGTCATTATAATACTGCCCTATCCTTATTGACAGATATAATGATAAAATGAAAAAGAAATGCTTCTGCTAGCTGAAGGCGTGCTCCTTAAACAAAGACAACCACAAAACACCACCAGTGGTAACTATCTGAGCCTCAAGATCCTTAGAGACAGATCTTTCAATTGCAAATACAGGATTTGGGTCATACATTTGGGAGGATTCAGGCATGAGGTATCTTGAAACACTGAGTAAACACTACATTAGTTGTTTGTTTTGCGGCATAAACTGAATTTTTAACATGAGGTTCGAGTTCATCTTAAGACTTGTAAATTCTCTGGACCACAGTGCAGCTCAGTAACGTACCCTGAGATTAGACTTCTCACACATTGATCAGTTCCAACACTTTAATTGTAATCACTCAAATGTCAGCAGATCTACATTGATCAGTTCCAACACTTTAATTGTAATCACTCAAATGTCAGCAGATCTAAAGGGATTAGGTGCCCTGTTCCTCCCGCTTGCATTGCGTACCGCCTTCCTATGATGCAATAGTACATAGCTAAAGGTGTGCTGTGATAATTTGATTAAACACAAATTAATTTAGGGAACATGCATGGTGTAAGCACAGTATCAGCTGAAATAATCAAAGTTTTAAAACCAGATTTTGACACACAAATGCTCTTCAGCACAGATCCTCGAGATTAGATAACAAAGTTGGACCTGCCTTGAGGTCCTTATCATGCATGCTGATATTGTTCTTGAGCAGCACATATTCATATTCCCATATCCTCCCCCCCCCACTTTCTGTGCCTATTTTGGTAATCCAGCATTGACAAAATTCCAATCCACTAAAACTCATGTGTAACAACGTCTGTGGTATTCAGACACAGGCCAGACATCCCTTAATATTCAGTTTATCTAAGAATAATGCGATTATTTTTTTTTTGTTTTAGTAAAGGTTGAGCTTGACGATGGTGTTAAAGAAGCGGACTAATTACAAAAGCTTGGTATTCAGTAAGTCTTCCAAAGTAACTTTCTTTTGGTCTCTAAAAGTAAATTTTTAAAGTAAAGGATGAACCAATCAAATGGCATTACTGCCGTGCAACGCGATTGGCTCAAATCCAAACGCCCACCTACATCCCTGGCCACACCCACACACGTCTTTAAAAACAGCGTCTGGACGCCACGCGCAGTTTTTGAAGTTAATTGGCCCCATTTGTTTTTACCGGACAGGCCCCTGCTTTTATCTCTCGCTTCGGTTTACAGGGTTGTCCTGTTCCATTTTAAGCCACTTTGGCACCAATACCTGTTAGTTTTTCGTTGTAGTTTTACTTTTCATTGCAACACACAACAACAACAACAACCGCCGGAGAAATGGCAGACTGGAAGTCGCAGATAAGTTACAACTACAACCCCTCTTACCATGCCTACGCTTACGGTCTCGTTTACCAATCCGGGCCCGAGCAAAACCACGGGAGCCTGACCAGCTGGGGCGAAGCTGGAGTCGCGGATTTGAGCAACTACAACGGCGGCGTCCCGCCCCACAGTCCGGAGCAACATGCCGCGAACGGCCATTGTCACTACCAGGGCTCCGGCGTTGTCTACCTCGGTGACACCCAGGCAGGCCGGCTGCTCCTGGCCGGACCACACCGGGCGGCCTACGACGCACGGGCACATGAGGCCAGGCGGGCCGGGAGCGACTCGACCAGTGACTCGGAGGCGCACACCTCACCAGGTATGTAGTTCTGACCTAAGCTAGCAAACGCATTTTCCGAAGGAGCTAAAGTTAGCAGCGGAGGAAGTAACATTTAAGGCCGTCTGTCGGTGCTGACATTGGCTGCGAAAAGCGATGGGGTTTTTTTTCTCCTCCAGATTTGACCATGAAGTCCGTCTTGCTTTTTGAAAGGGATTCCCAAATATCCCGCCACAAATTTCAGGAGTTCTCCGGGCAAGCGAAGTGGCGACATCTCGCGACAGAATTTGAGACTGTCGCAGGCCAGTGTTTGTTTTTGTTTCTCGTTTGTCTCCTGTTGCCAGTGGGTACTGTCTATTCTTAGGGACTCGCTGGGAATGAACTCCCAGTGTGGCTTAAGATCCCTGTCTCTCCTGTTACAGTATCATTCTCTGCAGTGCTTCCCGTTTGTTCCCCCTATAGATTCATGGAGCTCTGGCAGCAGCAGAGAAGGAACCCTCCCCCAGGCAGACCCTGCTTCCTGGGCCAACAAAAATCTTGAGGACGAGGCGAGCGCCGGGAGACCTGGTGCCAGCGACGAGGTTTCCAGCTCTCCCGTGGAGGAGCCAGGGAACGAGGGCACCAATAACACGGCCTCTCTGCACGTGCCCACAACTGCCCCAAAGAGGCCAAGCACTACTGCTGTAAATAACCCTAAAGGAAAGGTCCGGGCAGCCTTTTCAGAGAGTCAGATGACTGCTCTTGTCCAGCGCTTCAGCGTGCAGAGGTACCTCACCCCAGCTGAAATGAAGAACCTGGCCGAAATGACGGGGCTGACCTACAAACAGGTGAGGGATTCAAGAAAGTGGTTGAATCGCATGTGCAGCAGAAGTTGAATGTCCACACGTTTTAAGTTGTTGGCGCTCCTTTTTCCTGTTTTGTAGGTTAAGACTTGGTTTCAGAACCGAAGGATGAAGCTACGGAGGCACCAGAAAGACACCAGCTGGGTGTCCGAGCGCTACACCACCAACAAAGACAGCCCAATTCGTGGACCTGTCTTCACCAATGTTCCCACACATACTCCACATGTAAGTTTCTTTATATTTATACAATTATTGTGGAATTTTGAAACAATTACATGTTTGTTCTTAGAATTCTAAACAAGAAAAAAAGTTGGAAGGTGTTGAAGTGACCAATGTCCTGCCCAGGTTTCCTGTTAACTGATAATGGAGAAACAGTGGCTTGGACATAAAACAAGACGTCCATACTGGAGGCCTAACCCTAGTCCAGTTATGGCCTTAAAGGCGAGACGAAACACAATCAAATCATATGCTGTGATATAGGAGAGTATATAAATTTGATATTTATGCTAAATTAGATGCTAATTTGAATGTTCCTTGTATTTCAGTATCAGGGAGAGGCCCGGCCCCAGGTCAAGGAGCATTACAACCAGCATATGATGGAGGCGGCCTTCAAGAAGACAACCCCACAGAACCTGGCCTTCTATCTGGCTGCTATGGGCTCTGCTGCTGGACCTGCTGGCTACCCTTCCTGGCCCCCCGGCTCGCCCCAGACTGCAGTGCCCACCAGACCCCAGGAGGCCGGCTGGCCCATTCCCCCAGGCGGCAGCCATTATGAATACAACCCCAGTGCATTCAACTCAGTCAATGTTGTCTCGGCAAATAACACGGGGCACGACGCAAGCTTTGAAAGCAGAGATGGGGAGCCGCTCCACAGCCATAATACATAATGCCAACCAGTAGTCAATGTTGAGTTTGAGCATATAAGCTCTTCTGTATGTGTTACCCAACAGCCATGTTAATATTCTTGTTCCAAGTTTCCTGACTGTAGTTTGTAATTATGGTGTTTTTGGTCAGGCTGGGTGTACATAAGCCTTGTTCATACTTCATTGAAATGACACTTTTTTTTTTATCCTGAAGTTTTATTTTTATATTCAACTATTTAATGCATGTTGGTGTGTTCTTTGCGCTTGGTGATATTAGATGTGTCCAAGTTGGATGCACTCAGTTTCAAGGGCAAAGTATCAATTCAGATCTGATATGCACACATTTCAATGCATTGTTTTCTATAAATATAGGCTCAATTTGGCAACTTGAAATATTGTCTTGTTTCAATGTTTATATGGGAGCATGATAATATGGTAACATTAACATAATTTGTTTCATATTTGTTAACAGTCAGTGTGATGTGGTAGTTCTGCCATTAGCAGCTCTCTGGAAATACCTGTGGTGACATCACTGAGGGGGTTGTGGCCAAAACGGAAATGCTTTGTATTCACTAGCTGTGTTGCGTTCTTTTAACATTTAGGTTATACTGTCAATTGGCTATAAAGCTGAGGTTTTCAGAGGGGGAGGTGGGTCTCCTGGAGGAGTGTCTAATGTTGAAATTGTATTTCTTAGGACAGACCTATTTGACGTATGTAATTTGTTAAACAGCAATATTGAGCTATGTTGGCTGAATTGTTGAGCATCTATGGGATCAAATAATCATGATCCTATATTCCAGAACTTGTACAAATGAAAGTAAATGAAGGGTGGGTGCCCTTTCTAAGCTTTGCCTGAGGGGAGGCCCAGCCTCAGACTTTGAAAACCTCTGCTATAATGGAACTTGTACAGTACTTAAGCTCTTTATGAAACATTTGAATACTAAGACCTGAGGGAAAAATCAGCCCCTAATTGTTTGCTTCCAATACTGTATTAAAACGCATTTTATTGAAAAGACTATTTACATCAGAACCAAGATCACAGTCAATGGTGACAATAGAATACAATGACTATTGTTCCCATCACTCAATCTACAAAGCCTCATTGCTCTTATCCACAGCAGGGCCATCTTGAGCTTGAACATTTGTATTATATTTGAATAGGCTGCCACTATTGTGTGGGGGAGTATAAGTGCAAGTGTTAATACTTGCGCTGCTGCATAATCGATCAAAACTACAGTATGAGTCAGTTGTCTCGGTGGGTAACCAGTGTAATGCAGGAAATAAAGTGTGTAGATCCTGCTGAGCCTCGATTATGATGAATCGTACAATGATTAAACCCAGTCCCTCACAGATCTAATGCATTTTACTCAGTCACTCCTGATGGGACACAATCATGCCTTTGTACTGAAATATCACATTTTATCCTTAAATACATCATCCCTTATTCCCACATTGATGGCTCTAGGTCAACAATTAGCTTCTGTCAAATCACGGTCAAGGCCCCTGTTTCTCCTCCCATTAAACCCCACAGGACTGGTGGGTGGGTGTGTGTGTAACTGAAAAAGGAGAATGAGAACTGTCCATGTGCGCTATGGCAAAATGTTTGTTTATAGCTGTGTGTCATTGTATGCACATTCCATATCTAGTCCATCTTGAGGCTACGGTAGATGTAGCGAATGAAAGCCAGTGAGGCCCAGAACGACACGCTGCCCAGCATCAGTGAGAAGACCAGTGCTGTGAGCAGAGAGTAGCCGAAGAACTCGGTGCTCTGCACCAGGCCGCTCATTGAGGACCGGTTCCGGTAGTAGAAGAGAGAGTAGACGAAGATGAAGAGGCCGGTGGAGCCGGTGCTAAGCACACTCCGCCACCACCACCGGTAGTCCTCGCCAGACAACAAGAAATAGGTGAGCGCCACGGAGATGCAGGCCCCCACTGAGAGGAGGATGGCATAGACGCACAGCAGGATGCCGTAGAGGGTGTAGTGCTCTCTGCCCCAAACGGTGGCAAAGATGTAGTACAGCTCCACTGAGATGGCACTGAGGGGGAAAATTGATAGAAAGGAGGAATGAAATTCAAGTGGCTGTACTTTCAGTATTTTTAACCCACTGGGTTTTATAAATGTATAGAATAAAATTTTAATTTTAAAATGTTTTTATTATTTGACAATAAATTCTCCTACATTACAGTTCTTGACATAAAACTAAAGTCATGTGGTATGTCCTCTTAATTGCTACCAAAAATTTTGAAAATGGAAATATATTTTTTATACATGAATACTGAGTTTTTATTGATTATATATTACAATTTGGAGTGAAGTGATGTTTCGTCCTTCACTTTTTCACTTCTCAGCAGTATGACTTCACAGTATGGAGAGGAAACACGTCATGCTATTAAAAGTTCCCTTGTTTAACACACCTGAATACAGCTCACCTGAATGGCAGGAAGCCGCCGATGGCCATGTGTACAGCTGTGTGTTTGTACCAGGGCTGTGCAGGGATCTGCCGGGCAATGTTGCGAGTGCGGCAGGGCGCCTGGAAGCTGCCAGCTCGGTTCTTTCCCACAATGCCTCCAATGACGGTGAGTGGGAAGCCCACCAGCACCCAGGCGCCCAGCAGGAGGAGCACAGTGGTGGCCGGCAGAGCCTGGGTGGAGCCACTCCACCAGTGGATCGAGTTCACTACACTCCATGTCAGGAACAGGGGAGCTGTGGGAATGAACGACCAAATGAATAAAGCACAGGCATTGGTACTCATTCCAGATAATTCTTTGAGAAGTGTGGCCTTCCGAGTATTCCTAAAAATTACCCATTAGATCAGTGTTTTTAATGATGAAAATATAATGAGATGAGGCTGCTTAATTACTTTTTCATATTCATATCCTTCATATTTTTTTCAAACAACATCCTGAGCCTGAACAAAATACCCCACCAAGTGTGAATGCTCTGAATACATTATGTTTTGATAGATGTACATTATAGTAAGAAGTGAGTAAAGTATTATTGTCACATTGTACAGAACACTAATGGAGATGCCATAATACACTTGAGGGTCCTGTTCTTATCCAGCTTTATTCTTTAGAAATGGCACAGTGAAAAGCAGTGCACCATTGGGCCTGGGCGAAAGTGCTCCAGTCTCTCCTCTAAATGTTGGAGCGCAAGGCAAAAGTACAGTAGTACAGTAAAGAGACGCGACAGCCAGAATCCTCATTCAGTGTAGATCTGCAGACACAGGCTTGAAGCAAAACCTCATTCAAATAATTCATCAGCATCAATTTGTTATCACATTTTCCCAAAAGTCCTTCAACTTGACTATGTAATTTTGCAAAGACAGTTTAATTGCAAAAATGTTGACTGCTGAAGAAAAATGTGAGTCTTGTGACTCTTGTTGAGCACAGAAGGAGATAAAGAGGAAACTAAGCGTGGATGGAGGGAGATAAATGTGTATAAAAACATCAAGCTATTGGCAGAGGGGAGATTATCTGAAACCACTACAGACTTATTAAGTTTCCATAAACTTTGAAGATACTAATTAACTTTTTTTTTTAAGTTAGGTTAAATACATATACAATTGAGTATACTATATAGAGCCACTTTATTGATTACTTGCCAACAGAGAAATGGAGGAATACCAACATGCAGAATTAAACTAAAAATTGTGTGTACCAGCTTGCTTAAAGACAGTCATGCAATGCCCATGAATGCTGACACGAGGACTTGGACATGTACGAGTGCTCTATGGCCCTGATCTTACAACCAAAGCATGACGTGATGATCCCAAACCTTTCCTGTTGGACTCACCGGAGAAGAGCGACGAGGTGAGGATGATGTTCCACACCCAGCGCTGCCCGTTGATCTGTGTGTAGAAGCAGCATGACACGTAGCCTGACACGCAGCTGGTCAGAGCGTACAGGACGATGGCTGCAGAGTTGATGGCACCGTGGCGGTGCACGTTGAACATTCCCAGCAATGCCATGACGATGATTCCTATGGCAGGGATGAGACATTAAGATGAGACATTAAGCTGTTAGGTACAAAGCACAGAAATAGTCTGCTCAGTTTTCGAACAGAACAATGGCAGTCCCTGATACTGTTTTGGAATTGAACTGACATGCGTGTCCACGTTGAGCCATGTGTGTTGTGGGTGAACGCTCACCTGTGGCAAGGGTAAGGAACTGAGCCCCCACTCCGAGCACGGCACACAGCAGGCTTTTGTAAGGGGGAAACCTGAAGACGTCAGTGTGTATGATCTTCCAGCCGTTGTCTCCCTGGTCCAGATCATCACAGCCACCCTCCTCCTCCACATTGTACCTGCAGGCAAGAGGAGAGAAAATGCTTTCACCCAGGAGGTCATCATCATGTACCGGACGAGCAGGAGAGACTGCAGGAGTTTCACCTTGAGATGAAAGTTGATGTTTGAAATAAGGCCCCTACGGGCCGGGATGATTCGTCACAAGAAAAAGAGTGCACAAAGAAATCTAAAATGATCTCAAATTCAATTTATGTCTTTAAGAATAAACAAGATACTGCATGTAACCTTATATTACCACGCACCTTTTCAGGAGAACACCTACCATATGCAATAATATCGATGTTGGCAGGAAAGAACGCCTTATGTCTGCAGGTATACTAAGTTCTAAACTTCTGTCTAAACTTCTTTTTTGTATTTTTGATCAATGTGTTTCTGAAATGTGTTCTTTTCAACGAATGAATTGTTTACTCTATAAAATGACAAAAAAATAAATAAATAGTGAAAGATGCATATAAAATTTCACAGACTCCCAGGTGACTTGGAGTTGCTGGTTATGGCGGCCAAACTCAAATATATTCAAGTTACATTGATAGAAAATTGAGAAAAGCAGCATATTGTCACATTTCAGGAGTTGGAACGAGCAAATGTTTGGTATTTCTGCTTCATAAATGACATCCTCAAAAGTGCAGCAGAAACATTTTCTGTCAGTTGACTGATTGGTTATTGCATTGTTAAAGAAACCATCTAATAACTATATTTAGGAAATTTCAATAGCCTTTGTTTTTTATTACACAAAGAGATGCTGGTTTGTACTGATGATGTGTCTTTATTAGCCTTTCGTTTAGTATTACCTTTCATCTTAAAGACATGAAACATAAAAGATGCCCAGAGTTAACCACTTGAGCTCCTTTTCTGACAAACCTTGCAAAGTCATTCTTAAGGACCCGCATGAGGATGATGATGACGAAGCCCAGCAGCAGCACCACCAGCACCAGTGAGTTAATGATGGACAGCCAGTGGATCTCCAGTGTTTTGGGGAAGAACGAGTAGTCTCGGAGGCGCTCGGCTCTGCGGGAGTGAGGCAGATGGGACTCGAACCAGTGCACGCTGTAGGTGTGGGTGACCGTCAGGCTGCCTCCACCCACCCCGACTCCGCCCACCGCTGCACCCGCCCCCTCCTCCAGGGGAACGGGTTTGACATCTTTTACTGAGACATTGGCGAAGATCACGGCGTCGCCGTTGTACTCAATGTTGAAGTCTAGGTGAGTCCACAAACCCACCTGAGAAAAGGGCCAGGAGAGAGACGAAGACAGAACAAGAGACACAAAAAAGAAAGAGAGAGCGGAAGTGAGAGATAAGAAGAGTGACAGTAGTTCAGCTGAAACAGCAGCTTTGCATAAAGATAAAACCTTAAACAAAGTCTCTCTTATGTGTTTCTCTTTGTCGCCCTTACAGGATTCTACTCCACATATCCCACAAAGCCTCCAAAACACAATAGGTTTACCTTGTGGCTGTGAGGCAGGAAGCCATTCTCCTCTATGTAGCCCACAAACCCCCAGATTGGAATGTCATCCAGGACAAATTCAAAGTAGAACAGCTCCTCGATGGCCTCAAGCAGCTGGTCCACCTGACACACACAAAACATATCCACGACCACAGCTTGTAGTTCAGCCGATATTTCAAGTATCTGTTTTGTTTAAGTAGTTGGGGAAAGAAAAGTATTTATCACTGAGTCTGCTGTTGCTGTTCTAACATCTGTGATGAACTTGCTCTGCTACATTGATCGCCCTTCCTCTCCTGAATCCAAAGAGAAACAACTTGAGGAAATGTTAAGCCTAACTTTCAAAAGTACTTGCAGGATTTGAAAAAGTAATTATATAAAATGGACCTTTGTCTTGTAATATCTATCTACCATGCAGTGAACAATTTATGACATACAGTCATTTCATTTTAAAATAAAGCCACTCGATAAATTATTAACAGTTTCAATCACCTGTGAGGCCAGAGTATTGAAACTTCACCAAAGACATGTGGTAAAATACAAAGTGCTACGTTCAAATGATCCTGGCCTTAAGTAAATAAATACCTGTTTCTCTGAAAGAGTGAGCTTGCAAAGAGTTTTTTTCTCCACGTTCTCTCTGAATCGGATGTGATACAACGACTCTGCCATCCTGTCACCATCCAACACTTCACCCAGACTCAGGGACTTGTGATGCACCTGAAGAAGAAAGTGTTACAATATGGGCAACAAAGTGTAAAAGAACAGCACTTATACAGCTGCGATGTGGTTATAGCAGGCAAAGTGAGAACAAAAACGCATCTGATTACAATCACACTTCAGTGCTGTATGATTGGTGTCGAAGCACCATATCCCATAACTGTGGGTAAAAGGTTACTGCTATTGTAAATTCAGCCGCGCTACCACCAACACAGTCAGAGGTCTTTTCTTCAAAGCCATGAGTCGGGAATGAAACCTTGAACAAAAAAGGTACAAAGCGCACCTTATGCTGGCAGGTGCAATCTCTCATGAGCAAATACGGTAGGTGGATGAATAATACCATAACATGAACATGTCTACGTTATTACCGTGTGTCTCTGGACATACTGTATTATTTAAAGTTTTATTCTGTGTCAAAAATAGATATTCTCATGTTTTATTTTCATAGCAAAATGCCACCCATTTTTCCTCCTGTACTAGGTTCAGTTTTTTCCTTGTATGTTTTCATAGATTTTGTGACGATGTAGCCAAGGCATCGGGACACAGAACATATTTTTTCGCCAGATGGAAGTACGGTACCATTTTGATCAAATCAGTTTTACAAGAACGGTTGAGATCCATCGTCTGTGCATCTTTTTAAGAGCACAATTCCACCACCTTTCAAGCACTTTCAAGGTACCTAAACCAAAAATGTGTGTGTGTCGATGATGAAACACCAGATTATGTTGAAATACAAGCATCAAGGAGTGTATTCGAAATTCAAGTATATTCCTAACCTTGAAAACATACTGGTTCAAATTAAGCATTTTTCAACACTTTGTGTTAGCCTTACATTCGTGTCTACATTTAGCATGACAAAATAATCTCATGTGAATTACAGCAGCCCATTAATACACTGTGAAACAGAACAAAGACTGACCTTCTCCGGCCTGCAAACGGGCAGGGTGTAGAAGTGATATGTCTCCTGGGGGTTATGATAAGGGCCCACTTTGTTAACAAAGAGAGTCACGTTGTCCCCCTGCTTGTAGCCCAATGCCCAGCCTGAGAACAAGCACAGGATCAAGACGCAGTGCAGGCCCATCGTCCTCTGGCAGCCACCTGGCCGGTGTCCTATTCCACACTGCATAACCCCTGTTGCAAAGATGGACGGTTCATCAGTTCGCAAGTGACAGGTGGGATTTAAACTAGACTGCCTGCCTTGAGACTGTACCTCAGGTCCCTCTCATCTCAAGTCAAGATATTAGCACATGTGCATGCCATATAGACAAAAGATGTGATGACTGACATGTCAACTGGAAGAAATTGTATGCAACATCCCTCCCTCAACATTCAAACAAACACTCAGACAGAACTGTGCCACACTGTGACCACCATCAATGACCTACCCATACTGTGTATTTAAAAGCAATTTATTTAGCCATACAAAATTTCATCACATAATTAGTTCTCAACCTCAAAACATCGTCACTTTTGGGGTAGGATATAAAAAGAGGAATTTAAGAGTCAGCACTAATGTGGCAGGACATGAGAAAAGCCACAGCAATGCAACATTTGAGAGTTGTCGGCATGTAGAAATTTTAATGCAATTAAAATTGTAGCTGATAACAATTTCTATTCTGCGTTTTGCATCGTCACGCTGATTTTCCAAGTTAGACTGCTCCGGTGACAGCAGATATTAAGTGTGAGTCCACCAGAAGCATATCGTACGTGCTTGATGAATAGTGGGCAGGTTTTAACACACCAAAACTTGGGACTTTGCTAGTTTGTGACCAGAGATGCTGATAGAACAGCTACAGTTCACTGTTGAGTTTCAGCAAAAAGGTGAACGCTGATCACTTGTCAATAATCTTATCGGTGTTAAACTGTCTCATGTTATAACCTCTGCAATGTAACATCACACCTGGACTTTTTAGTAGCAGGAAAGCCATTGAAACCCCTAATTTCATAAGATGTTTACAAGAACCCACCAAGTTCTTAAAGACAGGATTTTACACAAAACTGTAGCAGCTGGACAAAGACACAGCACCGACTATAGCCAAGGAAGTCGTGTTTGTTATAAACTCTTTGTACCAACATCTAGTGACTAACAATAGACGGTCCCCCAATGCACTGCACTAAGAGTAAGAGCAAGGTCAAGTACCAAAGTGTCACAAAACGCCAGGCACATCTATATTGGTCTTGCACATTCTGTGGGAATAAGGTGACTATAATGAGGGGCCTCACTCATTCACGTAAAACAAACGAGTTAATCTACATCAACATTGTGTACATTCATTTAGGGCCCCGACTCATGAAAGTCCCACTCCCACACAGCAACTGACCGCAGACAAGAAGTATGGAAAAAATATCCACTGCCAGCAATGTCACTTCAGCCCCGATGCTGCAGATCCAACAAAACCTGTCCGTCCGCCGGATTGCTCGGGACTTCCAGGCCCCGACAGTGTCCTCTCTGCTCCGGTACGCGCCGACACTGGAGCTCACTGGAAGGATTTACAGCTAAACATGTTGGAAATCCCCGATGAGATGTCCCAGAGTATTACACATTCACTGCGCCCATATCCGGGTACACCAGGTACTTTTATCGACACAAACAGGCAGCGTAGAAGAGGGGGACCGACTCCACGTCACCTTAAAAAATAAAAATAACGACGACTCGAATGAGTTTTCCGGAGTGGGCGGAGAAACAAAAATACACCTCCGACGTTACCGGTTATTCGCAGCCGGTAATATTTCGCCCTCACGGGCCATTTGAAATGAACGTGGTTCTATCTTTAGCATTAACGCCACCGAAAACCAACATTTAGCCCGTTTGAGCCCCTACCTGAGCGACTCTTATGAATTTGCTGTATTGACCGGATTTCCTTCAACTTCAACGAACCAATCGAACGCCCTTCCAGTACTTCCTTGTTAGAACTCAGACCTGTTAATCGCGCGTGCACTGCCGATGCGCAGGTCTTCGACGTCTTTGACGAGGCCGTGCTCGACAGATCGATAGGCGATGCCTGCTATTTGATTTCCCGCGAAAGAGACGCAATTCCTCGCGCGCCGGAGACGCCGGGACCAGTGCTCAAGTCGAGTGAAAGAGCCTGCTGGTGAGTCTGCACCCCATAAAACGCTTTAACCCAATTCAGCATGTGCAGTTTAGCGATGACGACAGTTGCTATTCGCTAATAGCATGTGCACAGTGAATACGTATGACATTACGGTTTAGCTCCCAACAAGCCCACACACAGAGGCCTTAGCTCTCTGCGGCAAAGGTGTCTCGCAGGACACGTCCTATCCCTGCACAGTCAGTTTAACGTGGCCGCCATCCCACTGTAAATGCACACTCACAGAACAAGCTTACGTTCTGGGTCAACTATTACCAGCAGCATCCGACGAAGCACACGCGTAAACAAAATGTGAGCCTTTAAAGCTGGGTCGTGTATTTTTCTTTTTTTTTAATAATAAAAACAACGTTGGGGGGGGGGGCGCAAGCCTTATGCCGCCAGGATGCATGTATATGAAAATAGACTTAATTAACTTTACTTCAGACTTTTGTGATTTCAGCGTTCAGTTCACAATGGGAATACACGGACTTGCTAAGCTGATTGCTGACCAGGCCCCTGGTGCCATCAAAGAGCAAGACATCAAGAACTACTTTGGTAACTGTTCCTTTAAGGTCCCCCGTTCCCTTCATATTGATGATGATGATAAGGCCAGCATAAGAAATAAGATCAGATGAAAGTTTAAAGATCTCCTTTGGGTAAATTGGACCAATGCTGAATCAGTTGGTAGGTGGCTACAACAAAGATGAATCGAAACAGAGCATAATCACTTCCAAAAATGCCCAAGTTGTAGGTCTAGAAAGTAATAGTTTAAAATTCAGGGTTTCCATACGTGTTGTTGTACTTGACGCCGTTGCACATGTCAAGTCATTTGCTAACCACCTATCTGGACTTTTGCAGGCAGGAAAATTGCTATAGACGCCTCCATGTGCATCTACCAGTTCCTGATTGCTGTGCGACAGGACGGGAACGTTCTGCAGAATGAGGACGGAGAGACGACGAGGTACAACCCTCGCAGTACAGCCACTTTAAAATTCAGACCGAGACGTCATAATAGGAGACACATTAAGAGATACAGTGGTTGTTGGGTGGATCCTGGACCAGGTAGCTCAAGTCTGGGCACAAAGCTGAAATATCTTTGCTCTTTTTTTTCTTTGCAGCCACCTGATGGGAATGTTCTACCGGACAATCCGCATGCTGGAGCACGGCATCAAACCTGTATACGTGTTTGATGGCAAGCCCCCGCAGCTTAAGTCAGCGGAGGTCAGTATGGGCTCTGATTTCCTCTGGTGCTTCTCTCCCTGCATCCTGTCATGGTGGAAGTGGCAATCAAGTTGGTCTTGTTTACTAATTTTCATTGCCGTGTCATATTGCTGTTTGCAGCAGCAATCTTGATCCCCTGCAAGTCGAGCAGTGTGGTCAGAACGGTGACGTTTTTTGTGATGACGGTCGAGCGTCTGGAAGTGGCAGACTTTACCGCGTTTATCCATGGTGTTAGTCTCTGTAATCAATTGTTTGATATATCAGTAAACACAAAAACAGCTGTAAAATGCAAAATATGTTTCATGAAACATTTTAGACTTACATTTGCTGTCACCTACCTATTAGAATAATGAGTTTTGTTTTATTTTTTGTAACATACATCATCTGACGCTTGTTTCCGCTTTCTCTTCTCTCTCTTTGCTCTTGTCTTCACCCCCCCAGCTGGAGAAGAGAGGAGAGAGGAGGGCAGAAGCTGAGAAGCAGCTTGCTCAAGCCCAGGAAATGGGTACAGTTGATGCTTTTCACACTTTATTTAGTAATAGCTGTGAGTTTTAATGTCGACCGTGACTCTGTTAATGTGGGTAAACACGTGATTTTTTATTTCTACAGAGATCCAAATTAGCACAGGTGTAAACCAGTGTGATAAGTCATTTTAATATAATACGCTGTATTTGCACAGTAGACATAGTAAAAACCTTTTACTTTGGTTATGTATTAACATATCTGCAAATTTTTTTGTGTCTCAACCCAGGGGAGCAAGAGAATATTGACAAATTCTCCAAGCGTCTGGTAAAAGTCACTAAGCAGCACAATGATGAGTGCAAGAAGCTGCTGACCCTGATGGGAGTGCCTTACATCGAGGTAAGATCAACCCTCACTTTGATACAACTCTTTCTGGCTTTCAGAATATTTTCCACATTTGTTTTGACAACAATTTAGCCAACACATTTTTAGGAATCTCCCCCCCCCAGTGCTCTTTCTGACACCTTTACCATTATTTTTCCAGTTACGTGTTTCTTGTAAGAATAGGCTTTAAAAAGCCCTTAAAGACTTTTAATGTTTAAACATAAAACAGCAAATGTTGTTTGCAACTTTGCGCCATAAGGAATGGAGGAAGTTTTATGAATTCTGTTTAGCAAAAAGGTATAAGAAGTATATTGTTGTTGTTCTGACACCTGAACAGGAATGTCCTCACACAAATTAAATTGATGTTAATGTTCAGTGAAACGCCCGCTGCGCTTCTGTGTGCCTGGTAACTAAAGCATGTGTCTCCATGTCAGAGAAATCAGTTGCAACATCATAATTCTGTGAAACGTAATTTGATGTGTTTTGAATTGTAGGCTCCATGTGAGGCGGAGGCCAGCTGTGCTGCTCTGGTTAAAGCAGGGAAGGTCTTTGCCACTGCCACAGAGGACATGGACGGGCTGACCTTTGGGACAAATGTCCTGCTCAGACACCTCACCGCCAGTGAAGCAAAGTAATGTTGCACCCACTTACTCTGTCACTGTGTCATTGATCCCCACTGTTTCCACTGGTGCAGCTTTTGATTATAGTAACGAATCTTATTTAAATACTTGATAATGATATGGTGGCAAAATGGGACCAAATTTCTTGCTATCACAGTTCACATGTTCTATAAATGAAACCGTACAAAGACTAGTACTGCCCCCTACATTTCCCCCTCTGTTTTATTAAAGTAATTAAAAAACGTATTTACTCATATAATGAGACCTTTGGCTAAGTGTGTTACACAAGCAATAATATTTCCTTCCTGTTCCTTTATGCATTTGATAATACATCGAGGAATGAATTTGTTACAGGAAACTTCCTATCCAAGAGTTCCACTTCAGTCGCATCCTGCAGGACATCGGCATGACCAATGAGCAGGTAACGTTTTATCTCTGACTTTGTGGATTTTCTGACGTTACAATCAAGAGTGTCACTTTCTATCAGGGGCCAAATTCAAGAAGCACTTCCTCTGCTTTCATCATGCTGGTTGTGCACTCAGCTAACTGCCACCTTACAGTGCAGTGTCAGAATGCCTTGCATATTTGTCACAGAAATGTCACAGTACTCTCCTGGTAATTAGAACTGTATGTGCTGTGGAACTGTAAACACGGTTGGACCAGGATCAGGAGTCATTTATCTGTCTTTTTTCCATGGTTCATTCTAGTTCATAGACTTGTGTATTCTGCTGGGCTGTGACTACTGCGCCACCATCAAGGGGGTTGGCCCCAAAAGAGCCATTGACCTGATCAGGCAGCACGGCAGCATTGAGGAGATCCTAGAAAACATTGACCTCAGTGTAAGTTGATGATCGTACTACAGTTCAGGAGCTCTGTACATTAAACTAAGGGGGTTTGGTTCTGATTCTCAGTGTGTGCCTTTCTTACCTTCATGCAGAAGCACCCTGCTCCAGAGGACTGGCTGTACAAGGAGGCCAGGGGTTTGTTCTTAAAGCCAGAAGTGGTGGATTGTTCCACGGTGGATTTGAAGTGGAGTGAGCCGGATGAGGAGGGACTGATCCAGTTCATGTGTAACGAGAAACAGTTCAGGTGAACCGTCAGCAGACTCTCTTCAGCACTCTCTTCATGTTGGATTCATCTTCTTTGCTTGCTTGCTGAGTTTTTCTTGCACTGGTGATGGATGATGACGACATGACATTAGATGTTGCTATGATTAAATGATCAGAGCAGCTGGTTATACGACATGTGACCACTAGGCTGCACTGCTGGCCATATAGAGGCAGTGCATACACACAACCCTTTTTACATATGATATGAGATTTAGTGCACAGTCCAGAGTTGGTCCATGTTGGACTCTTTACAGTGAACACTTGTGCTTACAAGTCACACCATGGCCTCTTTCTCAAAGACCTTCTTCGTAGTCAGTTCTAGACTTGTTTTGTAAGTTCGTGACTCACAATCTTCGAAATGCTGCTTTTGGATGCTTGTTTTTGTTACTGACGGGGAAAAACTATGGTGAAGCTCAGCTGGAAAAACATTGTGCATAGGATAACATTACATTTGTTATTAATTCATGAACTGATTCGGCTGTCTTTGTGCAGTGAAGACAGGATCCGTAACGGCTGTAAGAAGATGGTGAAGAGCCGACAGGGCAGCACACAGGGGCGGCTGGACTCTTTCTTCACGGTCACCGGATCTCTGTCGTCCAAACGGAAGGTACATTTAGAGTCACTACAGTGCAGTACTAATTTAACCTATAGTATGTTGTGTGTGGTACCCGATGTCTGAATCTTTATCTAGTCTCTCTTTCTCACTGAAGAGTGAGCAGAGGTGTATTTTAATGCCAGTGTATATTCTGAATTTATCCAATATCTGTTTCTTCTCTTTTTGTTTCTCTCTCGCCGCAAGTTGTTGCACATGTGCAGTTATCTTTATCTTCTGAACGTTGGACTCACCTGTTCTATCTCTTTTAAACTCAGGAACCCGAGATCAAAGGATCAGCAAAAAAGAAGCAGAAGACTGGAACCACGCCAGGCAAATTTAGGAAGGGGAAATAGACTGAACATGGCACGCCGTTGATTTTGTTGGGAAGAAAGTTATTGTAATGAACGACACCTACTAAATTGAGTACAAAAAAGAATATAGAGCTCCAGGTGAGGCCGGAGGAAGCTGCAACACAATAAGAGGTTGTGTGTAAGTGGGTCCAAACGTGATTTTGTTGATGTAAAAAAATCTTGTTTAAAGGTTTTATCAAAGTGTGTTTTCCGTTTTTGAATAAACAGTAATGTGTTTTTGTAGACCCATTTTGTTATTATCCTTTTGATTTACTCGTTTAGGTTTAACTGATAACTCAGTGATGAATTATATTGAGAACGTGCAAAACGTATAAAGTGGGAATTCTGAAAACATTCGATTGATCTGTGTGGCTTCTGGGCAACAGTGACAGAAGGGGTGCAAGGTGGCGCTGAGAAGTTTTAAGTTCACAGGGGAAGTTGGTTAGTTGGATTCTGTAGGATTCTCAAAGCGGCAGTCAATATACAGATTTCTGCGGCAAAATGTATTTATTGGTAAGTAAGAATTTACCAAATGAAATTTTAGTAGTGGTAGCAGCATAATTTTGAAGTAGGATCTATGTGTATCGCATACAGTGTGTACATATTTCAGAGTAATATTGTATGGCTTGGATTCATTATGTGCATAGTCACTTTTTGTTGATGTTAAGCTGCAATCCTACTCATAATGCTGCCACACTAAACAGTAAGAAACAGATGTTTGAATATTGTTTAACTTTGATTAAATTGATATTTGTTCATTTAAACCTGGATTTTTTAAAAAAAAATGGTGAAAGGCCCTATTGTGTGTGTGAAACATCCATCTGAGCATTGAAAAGCCTGACAGAACATGATGCTGACGTTTATCTGTCTTACGTTTATCAGGTGAGTTGTCCATGTGCTGTTTATCTGGTACATGTATATTTTAGCCAAAATTCCTTACTTTTTATCATTTGTTTATGATCGCTCAACTCTTAATTTCAATGCCAGTGATGACTGAAGAATTGGTCAGACCTACGGAAAGTGAATGCAAGTGCGTTGCTTTAGAGAGAAATTGTGCAATTAAGGGAAGAAGATGACAAACTTGTTTTGTAATGACCATGAGCATGTGATTTTTCAAAACTCATGCAAGCAAATTGTATCTAAAATAAGCATTTCACATCTAAAATATGTCACGGGAACAGTGCACCACCTTACTTTCAATTGCAGCATAGATTGTATAAATAGTCAATGAGCTTCATATTGTAATGAGATATCAAACGCTATAGCTTGAGATAAAGCATTGTAATTGCCCTTTCCACTCTAGAACTCCAGTAATTACAACACTCAATTTTCAATTAACACAAAATAAAAGTTCCACTATATTCACCCTTTTGTGGGTCTCCATTCTCTCTCCAAACTATTACATGTATGCAAAACATGTTTTTTTGTATCTGTCACCACGGTGTGCCTCCATGTGTCACAATTATTATGTTTAGTCTAATATATTCCACGTAAAGAACACATGGCATGCCAACTGGGCTTGAGATGTAATCTCAATATTTCCTTTTGTAATACAGTGGCAAAATAAGGAAGTCTGTTGGCCGGATGCACACATCAGCTGAAATCCCTGAATTACGTTACTTTCACATTGAACTGTTATAGACCTGATTGTTTCTCCTTTTTGCTGGGTTTGTTTGGTAAGGCAACGCATTTTTCTGCTTCTGTTGAGTTTACTTCTTACCCTTTTTAGCCACAGAGTTATATTATTTGTGTTGGAAAAAAGACATTTAATATCATGTGGAGAGGACATGTAAACCTGTTGATTTTAAGTAGGGAGGTTACTTCATGAGAGCATTAACGCTGAGTAAAAGCCATATAAATAACATGACCAAGAATACTGGAAACTAAGTTCACTGTTGTGTTTTCCCTTCCAGGTGCTGAGAGCCATCGCAGTCCTGTCTGTGAATATGGTGACGGCCAACATGTTGCTGAGTGTTGTCTTTCTTTCAGGTGAGCTGTTTGTTCAGTCACTTGAATCATTTACAGTTGGACCTGCCTTTATTCACAAAACACATTGTTTTCCCTAAATTTATGTGAATATTATGATCTACTGTATATTTTCTTAACTTTTGTCACTGTGACAATATTGACTTACTTATGCTGATCGTTTGTTGGGTCCCGGCTCATGGAGGATTAAGGGGAAATAGTTGTCTTGTGGTAACCCAATAAAAACGAAAGCATTTTAAAAAAACCCGTACAGTGCAAAAATCTTACTGCTGAACTATATTATAGCTTTCTCTTCATGAAGATATTTTTGTCACATGTTAATCACTACTGTTAATCAGGAGTCTGGTTTCACAGGTGCTTTGGCTGCTTGTCCTCCGCCAGCAGCCCTCTTCATTACTGCACCAAAGAAGATGGAAGCACTGAGTGGATCTTGTCTGCAAATCCCATGTAGCTTTAGTGCTACATCAAGAAAAGGATTTGACAGCAGAAGAGAAACCTTTGGAGTGTGGATTAAAAATAAGGACGACTTTGCAAAATATTCAATCAATGTGATTTTCAACAGTAGTCAAACAGTTAACACCTATCCAATGACCATTACTGGAAACCTCAGTCAGAATAACTGCACCACTCTGTTTTCTAATTTACTCACAAGTTACACAGACACATACTACTTCAGAATTGAGAACTCGCCATTCAGGGCAACAGCTTCTTGTGAATCTCTTCAAATAACAGTTAAAGGTAAGAGAGTTTCTTTTCCAGTCAGTCTATAATGTTATTCTTTAACAACAATCTCAGGGCACTTTTCATATAGACCATGCTCTTTAAATTTACAGAGACCCAACAAGACTAAGAGACTACAGCCATGCTAGCGTCTTTGTCAGGCTGCACAATATTACTTTGAGCAAAATGCTAACAGCAGGTAAAATGTTTACCATCTTAGTTTAGCCTGTTAGCATGCTAAAATTACCTAATTAGCATTAAGTTGAGGCTGATGGGAATGCCATTAGTTCTGCAGGCATTTGGTCATAAGCTAAAGTAATGTACAAATTAACCTGATGATGGTGCTACATGAAAAGTCAGAGGATCACCAAAGTAATTCAAATTCATCTCGATGGGAACATGAATGTCTGTACAAAATGTCACGGCAATCCATCCTAAAGTTGTGAAGATATGTCACTAAAAGCCAAGTATGTCATCCTGCTGTGCTAGATAATAAGTTTCATCCTCTGGGAACCATGAATTTCATGCCGAAACACCCAATAGTTACCAAAGTGGTGGACCAACTGACACTTTTTAGCCGCTAGCTTGGCTAAATAGTGAAATCAGTTGCAGCTTTGGTTTAAACAGGTGTTAATTCTGTATTAAATTGAAAATAAGCAGTTTAAATACTTAAGTGTCAGCTTCCAGTGTAAAATCTGTTTTTGACCTGAAACCACAGATTCTCCTCCGAGCCCCAGAATTGAGATGCCAGGTGATCTGAAGGAGAAGGAGTCTGTCACTATAACCTGCTCAGCTTTCACTCCCTGTCCACACTCCCCTCCTAAACTCACCTGGAATCTCCAACAAGACTCTTACAACAACGTGGAGGAAAACACAGATGGAAGCTTTACAGCTAAAATCCAGGTGACCATCACTCTGTCAGACCGACATGATGGATACAACATCAACTGTTCTGCCAGATATCCTGTGAATGAAGGAAAAGAATTCAAGACAGCAGAGAAGAGAGAGACTCTCAGTGTTTCATGTAAGACTTAATTTAATTTTGTTTTATAAAGATAGTAGCAGGTGGCGAGACAACAGGAGTTCTTAATGTACTTAATCCTTAATAAATGTCCTTATTGGGGGTGTTCTTCAGCATGGTACTCAGACCTTACTCACCAAAGCGTGACCTCAGACCTTCCACGAGGAGAGCTCGAGAGAATTTTCCTCTGAAGATAAACACGGTGCAACGTTATTAGTGCAGTTGTATGTTGTTAACATGCTGCAGTTACAGAGAAAATATTTAAAAGAATTATCCATCTTTCGAGAGAGCACTGTAGTTTATAAATGTTTTCTTTTGCTATTGATTTGCCTCAAAGGCTCTTGTTCCATCATGAGATATTCTGCTTTCTCTCACTTTACAAATCTTTTCTCGTCACTCCAAAATCTCTCCATATGCCAAATCTTCCAGACTCTCCCAAAGTCACTTCAGTGGTGGTCAGTCCCACTGATCCAGTGTCAGTTGGCAGCGTGGTGTACCTGACGTGCTCCTGCAGAGGAAACCCTCCTGTTCTCCACTTTGTCTGGTTCATGATCAGTGATGGCAGACTGGAACACATCAGTGTCGATAGACAGGTGTATGGCTTTAATGTGACCAACAGCGATCGAGGCAGGTTGTACTATTGTGGATGCAGAAATGATCTGGGCATTCAACTATCGAGAGGACGCCAGCTGACATTTGAAGGTAACTGTGGGAATTATGGTTTGCGAGGTTCTAGAGCAAAAACGTTTCAAAAGGTGACCACATCGTTGTGTTACAGGTGCTCAACAGTCTGAGCTGGTTGGCGCCCAAGTTATAGTGAAGACCCTGGGAATCGTAATGCTCGTCAGTACGTTGGTCGCCTTTGAATGGTGAGGCAAACCTTTCCGATATGATCATGTGTAGCAAAAAGACTAACTGGCCTAATTTTAAATGTGGTTTGGCAGCATGAGACTGATAAAATAAATAAAAAACGTAATCATCTTTTTCTTCCAGCTGGTTTAGATCAAGACACTCCACCAAACCAGTGAAGGTAAGCTATTAGACAAGGAGAGATATTGTTGATTATGTACGTGGGAGAAGTTTGTCTTGAAGGTTCCTGCAAAAGGTTCATGTCTGGGTTAAAATAATGAGTTTCATGCGGGACACAAAAGATGGTCTCCTGGGTGACAGTGCAGCGTTAGACCCACTAATCCAATCTGATCTGGACTTTGTCACTCTTTATACTACAGCAGCTGACTTCCTAAAGGTGTTCTGGCAGAAAGACTTCAAGGCAAACCATGTGCTTAACTGGCAAGTCTCGGGAAGATGAAAAACACACCTTAAAAAGTTCCCAATTTAGCTCTTAAGAATCATTTAGCAAGTTGTATATTGAAGGTGAACAATCATTCAGGAATTATTCTTCAAAGGAAGTGTCTGCACCGGCAGCAGTGACACCACACCACAATGCAAAGCAGCACATTAGTTCATCTCACCCTTTCTGGATAAATCAGAGCTGAATGCAGCAATTTAGGAATGTAGGCTGAGGGGATGAAAAGAACAAAAAAGCAAATCATTATTATTATTAAATTAAAAATAATTATTAGGACACTTGACAGATGTAGAGTGGTGAAATTAGCACTAGCTGGTGAACATATGGAGCATTTAGCAGCAGAAGGAACAGTGAATATTGGACTTATATAATATCGGACACCAAGGCGACAGAAACAAGTGAATGAATCCTCCAAACAAAAAAAGCTGATGTTGCTCTGTAACGGCTGGATGTGTAAATAGGCAATATTTTTGCTGAAAACTTTATAAAGAGCTTCATGGTTCAAATAATATAATGTAATGATTATAATGTAATGGTCATATAACTGGGCCTGTCACTTACTAGTCAGGCAGATTCATGATTTCAACTTGATTTTATTTTGTGTGTGAATTTTAACTTGATTGCTCCACCTGCTGTTCTTTAATGTGAGTGTAGCTACACTGGTCCAGTGGAATAATGGCCACGCTTCATACAGATGTCTTTTGAAGATTTATTTTGTCTCTCCGTCCCTTTCGTCATCAGACACCGTGAAAACATGTGCACATCTCTGAGTCATTTTAAAGTCTCTCAAGCTGGCTAACAGTCCCAAACACGTTAGCAACATAACAGAAATGGGATGAAATCAAATGACTGAAAACATACCACACTGTCCATGTAAGGGGACGTCTAACAAACATTATTTACAAATGTAAACCAATTGAAAGCCAGTTATCGTGTGCGCCTCTTGGATCACGTGCAGAATATGGTCATTTTGGGGCCCGATGTCTTTACTCTGCATCCATGTTGTCTCTTACCCATAATGCCACGGTTATGCACTTAAACTTAGCTTTGGTCATGTGGCCCGTTACACTGTACAACAAATCACAGCCGTACATAAAGAGCCCTAAAGTTTTAACCAACAATTATTTTAAGGCGGTATATTTTAGACACAGTATTTTTTTTTGGTCAATGTTACGTTTTTAACATCTTATTTATTTACATTTAAACAATTTTAAATGACTGTATGAACTCAAATCATCATGATTTTATAACAGAAACATTTTAAATAAACATCTCAATGAAGCATGTCTCTGGGACAGTTATAGCGGGTGTTGTGAGGCTCTGTGACACTAAAACAACTAACACGAGTGACTCAGTGCCACACAATTGACCTGTGACATGACATGTAACGATTTAACAAAAGCCACTTGGAGCTTCACACTGACAAAGCCTCTTTCAGCTGCAGTGAATCCACCACAGAGTATTAATGCCAATTCTCTTATTTCATTTTGCACAGGACCCAGTCGAAGCAGACCGTGTCAACACAGTGACTGGGTTTTCATCGTGAGCCACAAGGAGAGGACGAAGATGTCACTATAAGTGGAACGACGTCCTTTGTTGTCTGTTCTGTATTCATTTCTTAGTCTTAGTCAGCCACTTACAATAAAGTGTAGCATTGTATCCTGAAGCCAGTGCTTTCTTTAAAGGTGACCCCATTGGGGGAATAATGTATTTGATGTAAGGTTTTCCTCTGCTCTGTCGTAGCATAACACAAAAGCATAAACATGAACTTTAATAATTTCCCTCATGTTGAACTGATTCATGGCACCTGGCTTTTTCTTTTGTTCTTAAGATATCAAAAAGATATTGAGACTATGTAATTCATTTTCATTGATTAACTGGTGTTTCCACTGGATGCATGTAAAGTGTGCTAAATGAAATAAAAAATAATCTTTTCAAACAGCAGAAAGTGTTTAGGAGGAAATCCTTTTTTTCACCTGTGCCATCAGTTGTGTTTGCACGTATTCACATAGCTTCACTAGCTGTGTAACTGTGTCAATGACTGTTGCTATAAAGTGACTTTTACAGTGTGTGCCAGTGTGGCCCTTTGGCAAGGCACCTAACGCCACCTGCCTACCTCGTATCTAATGAGTGGGCAGAATACAAGAGTCACACTGGCTCGGGCGTCGCTCGGGTCAACAAGGTCCGCGTCAGCTGTTGGGGAACTATGACAAACTTGTTTTGTAATGACCATGTGCAAGTGATTTTTCTATCCTCATGCCAGCAAATTGTATCTAAAATAAGTATTTCACATCTAAAATATGTCACTGGAACGCTGCACCACCGTACCTTCAATTGCACCATAGATTTTCACTCAGTCCTGACTCCCTACCAACCCAAAGATAACTTTGCATGAGAAAAGGAGATGTGTATGAGTGTAATTTGTATGTTGGGAAATAAATATATTGATATTGCATTTTCTGGTTCTTGATTCAAATCAGAAGCTTTTAATTTGCCATTACATATTCTAATCTTACTCCTACTATCAATGGAATGATACATTCTTTTGTTAACCCCTTTTTCTTTGTATTGGTGGGATATGCGAGATGTAGACCACATTTGTTTTCCAATTCAGTAAATATTGCATATTTATTTATAAGTAATTTATAACATTACTTTCTATAATCTTGTAAAGATGACTGACATGACCGCAGATATGGGTGAATGTCACTGTCATGTAAAAAGACAGATGTGTTTCTTTCTGCCACATTTATTTGTGAAAATCATGACAACACAAAAGTTTTCCTATGCAAACTGTGTTGTTGATTTATTTAATGAAATGACTCAAATTACAAATGATGAGGGTGAAGAAAATCTGAAGGCGAAAAAAAAATTATTTACACATCTGAACAACTCTAAAAAGATAACTTCTGTCACTTTTTTCTTTAGATTAGATTCAACGACGATATACAGTATTTAATGTCAAACATGTCACCATGTCACCAAAAACATTGGAAACTACTACATGTATGCAAAATATGGAAGTCAATTTTTGTATCTGTCACCACGGTGTGTCTCTTTCATGTGTCACAATTATTATGTTTAGTCTAATATATTCCACGTAAAGAACACATGGCATGCCAACTGGGCTTGAGATGTCATTTCAAAATTTCCTTCTGTGATACAATGGCAAAATAAGGAAGTCTGTTGGTCGGTTGCAGACATCAGCTGAAGTTCCTGAATTATGTTACTTTCACATTGAACTGTGATAGACCTGATTGTTTCTCCTTTTTGCTTGTTCGGTAAGGCGACGCATTTTTCTGCTTCTGTTGATTTTACTTCTTACCCTTTTTAGCCACAGAGTTATATTATTTGTGTTGAAAAAAGACATTTAATATCATGTGGAGAGGACATGTAAACCTGTTGATTTTAAGTAGGGAGGTTACTTCATGAGAGCATTAACGCTGAGTAAAAGCCAAATAAATAACATGACCAAGAATACTGGAAACTTATTTCACTGTTGTGTTTTCCCTTCCAGGTGCTGAGAGCCATCGCAGTCCTGTCTGTGAATATGGTGACGGCCAACATGTTGCTGAGTGTCGTCTTTCTTTCAGGTGAGCTGTTTGTTCAGTCACTTGAATCATTTAGAGTTGGACCTGCATTTATTCACAAAACACATTGTTTTCCCTAAAT
>JAVQJF010029528.1:0-10663 GCA_036023855.1 Gadopsis marmoratus | reverse complement strand
CCCCCCCCCCCCCCCCCCCCCCCCCCCCCCCCCGCCACTGGCGGCAGAGGCTGCTGCTGAGGCTGCTGCTGTGGTCATTTCACTTTAGGATTTCAGTGCTGCGAATGTAGTGTAAACCGGCTTAAATCCAAGCTGGGCCAGTGCCCCAGTCTATTGTTCCCGTGCGTTTAATTTTTAAACATTTTTAGTTTGAGTCTGAACGTGTTTAATAATGATACAAATGATGCTGTTTAATTTCTGCGGCCAAAAGCTTCAGCCCTCTTTGTCCATTCTGCTAATTCAGCATCTTTTGTTTTGTTTTCATATTTTTTTTGTTCTACGCTTCTACGAGGCTGCCTGGGACTCACTGGCCTGCAGCCTCAGCTGCAGAGTTAATGTGATGATTCACATCAATCATCAAGATCGGAGGACGTGGGTGACACGAATGGTGAGTGGGCTCGGTCCCACCTGTGACTGGTGGAATGATGGGAGGGATTATGGCGTATTACTTTTAAAATGCATAAATCTGAAGTCTGATTGATTTCTAGTGCTACTTTTGAATTGGACACACCTTTTCACAGTTGCCGCCCCCCAACACACACATACAAGCCTGCACAGACAAAATGGGGCTCATGACCATAGAATGAGGAAATAATACTCCCAACCAGTCACACTGCTGGCACGTTATATCAGCGCTATGCTGTGAGTGATGATTCGCACCTAAATGCTTCGTACAGTTTGTAAAAGCTGAGTCCTTGTTGTCGCTGAATGCAAGCGCCTGCTTGGCCCCAGTGTTCTGTTCTTTCACCTGTCGACTCCCGCTTTTGTTCTCCACAGCTGCGAGTTTCGGTTCTGAAGCGGTCCTTATGCCTCCCGTAGTCGGAAAATCAAGTCCCCTTACTCCTGGGATTTGAATATTTTCCTTTTTCTTTCTTTTACCTTTTTATTTTTTTCCCACTCTGTTCAGCCAAACCCACTGGTTGCTAAGCAGTGGCCGATGGCATTGCTCGCTGTCCAGAGGGAGACGGTGCAGCTCTCCCCGGGAGCAGTAGATCTTCCCAATAATTTGCGCGTCACCCTCCTCCCCCTCATCTTCCTTGCTCTCCACCTCCATCCCTGCACAACCCACCCATCATCCAGCCCTTTTCAGAGGTAATCTGAGGGTCCTTGGGGAGGGAGGGGCTTCCTCTAAGAGTCCACTTAGGCAGACAAAAAGGTCTGGACTTGTATTCACTGGGCAGCATAGCCAACAATGCCAATCCTTGTGAATGGCGTCGGTCACTGTTTAGTGTGCTGTGATTAATACTGCTAGTGTGTAGGAGAGGAGAGAAAAGGGGGAGAAACTGAGCGTGTTGCCAGGTTTGGAAGAAAGGGGATTGTTTTAAGACCTGAGTGGAGATATATTTCCAGGAACACACCAGTCAGCAGCTGCCTGCTTATCTCTTAAACTCCACGTGCTGCTTTTGAGGCTGGATTAGAACATGCTTTTGCATAGTGGACATGCACCCCTGACCCTGCACTATTCTGAGATCTCCTGCATGCTTGTGTATGATGTAGGAGCTGGTGACATCACGTCCATCCTGGGTGACGCACTGAGACCTGCTGAAATGTGGTCCAACTTAAATCGGTCCAAGAGTCTATGGAGACGGCCACTCTGGGTCTTTTCGGTGGCCCAGACCTTGTATAGCTCTCTATCTGCCAGTAGGGTTGTGGTTTTAGTTCTGCTGAGTCACGAGAAACTCAAACCCCAGAGAGTGGTTGTGTATGTGTCAGGTAGAGGAGGAGGGAATTGAGAGATAGAATGAATGTAATCAAATATGAAAACGGAGAGAAGAGTTGTTTAACAACACAATCTTTTAAAGGGAAATGGTGAGGATGAGGCTTTATTACCAATTCACCCTGGAGACTCACAGCTCTGTTGATGGTCATGATTGAATGAGAAAGGTTGAAAGTACTGCCCTATAATGGAAAGTAAGCCCAGATTAAAACAGTCTCGGTGAGTGATGAGGCAGGCTGAGGTCATTGTGTAAGAGCCATTGCAATGTCTCGCCCCAAATGTGATTGTTCTGCTTGAGTTGGCAGCGTTTAGGCAGCGTTATTGTAATTGCGGTTCATTTGCTGGAACGGGGCTACTGTAATGATGAACCCTCATCTGAGATCTACAGGAAGCACCGCTCTACTGTCTCCCACAGTCTCATCACTGTCAAGGACGCCGCTTTCCCCTGCATCAAGGAGCACCGCTGTGTATTCTCTGATTAACATCA
Organism: Gadopsis marmoratus; assembly: GCA_036023855.1. Taxonomy (NCBI): domain Eukaryota; kingdom Metazoa; phylum Chordata; class Actinopteri; order Centrarchiformes; family Percichthyidae; genus Gadopsis; species Gadopsis marmoratus. The sequence continues at coordinate 8,420 of JAVQJF010029528.1, read as the reverse complement.
AAAACGAGTGGTGAATAAAAACAAAGGTGGCGATCATAAATAGAAGTGAAAGGAACAGGGAACAAAGAAGGAGGTGAGCACTTGTTCAATGAAAATCAGCTTACAGGCCCCCGCGTGTGTGCGAGATTGATAAGTGTTACTTGACCAGTGACTTGGGCCTGCCAACTCCTATGATATGTTAACAGCCAAGTGTGGCTACTCTGTGGATCACGTTTCAACAGCCATCACGCCACATGTTCAGGATAGAACAGAACAGACTTTGAGCTCTGCATGCTCCTTTTAAGTCCAAGCTACTGCTCTGTGATCACTCAAAGACTAAAAGGATTCACAGCTGTTTTAAATTCTGGTATCATGCTGGTTGATGCCTTCCATTTTCATAGTTGTGGGACGTGGGAAGGAAAATGTCTGCGTCAGACGATGCGCATGGCTGATTTTGCTGTAAGACCAGCAGAACGCAGGGCTGCTAATATTACGTGTCCCTGTTTTACCTGCGCTTTATTGAGCCCCAGCCAAGCAGACTTTGCTGAGCAGAAAAAAGGCCCAGAGCCTTGTGCTTCTGCCTAGAGACGCAGAGAAAAGAGGAGGAGAGATTACGCCAGGAAGAGACGAGGTTTAATGCTAGCAGGTAGGCGGCAGTAAAGGATAATCTCTTCATATGTGATTTATATTTCCAAACTTCCCCAGACCCACCTCGTTCATCTTTACCACTCTTTTTTAACACAGACACACACACACACACACACACACACACACACACACACACACACACACACGCACACACAACTATCCATCGTTGGCATTGTCCATGAGGGTGGAATTCAAATTCTGAGCGGTTGGGGGTTGTTGTACACCTGTGATGGCAGTATAGGGGGAGCGTGTGTGGAGCTAGGGATGGGGGAGGAGGGACTATGAGTTAAAACCAGCGGTCAGGGCCTTCACCTGTCTCACACACCTGTACTTACAGAATACACACCTGTGCTTACCCTCTTGGGCCCCTAGACGCAGATATGATCCCTGCTGTCTGTCCTCTCTCACTGCCTCCGTTTTCCAAACAGCCGACTGAGAGCTTGAGGCAGGCCGACAGATAGAAAACGTTGATCTAATTACTGTTTTATAATCCCTGATGATTGGATGATAGTGAATGAACCCTTATTGATCAAACGCAAATACCCAGCCAGTTACAGTTCAAACTGCCTCTGTGTAGGACTGATTACTCAGTTGCAGTGTGGATGTGATGAGTATTCTTATCGCCACAAAACTCAATTATCTTAAGAGCATGCCAAAATGTAGAGCGGGAGTCAGGATTGAGTACAACACAAGCCTGTGGTGCCTTAAACTTGCTGGAAGAGACCGCATGCTTTTCCTGATCAGTGTTTTTTATTTTGCATGCTGCGCTGAAACGTGGTGTTTGGGGAAATCGTCTAATTACTCAGCATCCTGATGCTCTCACGCTGCCCTCTGGTTGGCTGTCTCGCAGCAACTTTAAGGTGGAAGGGAGGGATGTCAAGGCCGAATGACTCACAGAAGCACATACAACTATATATGTTTATGGCATATTTCTAGTCATTATGGTATGCCTTCTTGTTTTCCTCTTTGTGTTTTCAGTCAGTTGCATACCCTCTTGTTCTTCATTGTCAAGAGTTTGTGTGACAGTTGTACCTGAGCTGAGTGTCTCACCGGTGCCTTGAAGATGAAGTCAGGCCTGGTGATAAAAATGCATGAGCTGTCTCGCAGTGTGAGATGTGTGGAGATGGACAGCCAGAGCGTGACACTCGAGCACACATCCGTCACACACAGCAGTAGTCCAGCACGGCTCAGAATGGTGGAGCCGGTGAATAAGTGTCTTGTTCCACCATCTCCACCCCTTGGCTTATCTATGGATCACCCAGCCATGACAGCTTGGTACCTTTTCTTCCCTGTAACTAACTGGGGAATCTAACCCTATAGAAGAACATCGACTCCAACCTATACACCATCACTTACCAAATTGGTGTTTTAGTGTGCAAACTAATAGTAAACTTGCGGTCTTCTGAGGGGTCTGACCTCGTGTGAACAGACCGATCCTTCCCTGCATGCCAATGAGGGCATATCAACATTTGCAGTACTTTAAATCTGGCTCCCTGGCCCAACATGTGACCACTGATATGTTGATTTTGTTAGATGAATCATAAATACTGTATAATGCTATTGTTTTACCTGGGAATATACTATGAACGATATGCTGTCACTATTCTTCGGGTCTCTCTGCTACATCCGAAATACCATTTTTGGTAATAGACATAGTGTAACCTGGCAGTGTATTTCTAAATGACCTTGTTGTGTAATCAGCGTGTCAATGTGCTAATATATGCTGCAATATGCTAAATTATGTTTAATAACAGTTCAGCTGCAAAAAAAAGAGTGCTAGCCCAAGTAGCCTGCTTTAACAGCATTCTCATAAGACATTTGGAAGCTGGTGACATGAATACATGCATACTATTTGATAAGTTGTACTATCAGTGCTGCGGGAATCTGTGCTTGTTGTGTCCCCGTTGCAGAAACATGGCACCACACTGCTTTGTAAATCGAGCCAGCATGACCAAGGGGTGAGTTGATTTACTGTCTATAATGGCTCCTGGTGAGACTGGCTTCGTGGTTGCAGTCTCAGTGTAGAACGTGGCACGAGCCAAGTGTCACAACCATTGAGGCGGTTAAGAAGAAAGCCTTAATCGCACCCTTGAACGTTTGAACTCTCCAGTTTCACTTCCAGGATGGTGATGATTCTTCTGGAGAGCTGCTTACAGGCATTTGTCATTTAGAGGCCAGCCTGTGGTAGAATTATGAAATGTACTGGGTGTGTGTGCGTGCGTGCGTTTGTGAGCACCATTAATAACCATCAAAGCCCATTGTTTTTGTGTTAGCATGGATTTATGGACCTGAGTAAAGTGTTCCATGGAATAGAAATCTAATAAATCTCATGCTGACTGTGTATGCTTTACCTTTAAAAAACACAAACAGTGAGCTGTAAGGGCCATTTGATTACCTCGCTCTGCTCTCCGAGTCCATCACTTGGATGGCGTGTGGTTACAGCTCTTATTCCTCATGTTCACATGTGGCTGTAAGGACCACTGGAGTGGCTGGAGGGTGGTGACATGCCCTCATTGACATGCAGGGAAATCGCAAGGTGCTCACTGCAGGTCAGCACCCACGGCACACCTCCAATTATCCACTCATCTCTCAACACACTGTATCATAGACACCTGAAGGCCTTCTCCTCCCCCCACCCCTCCTCTCTGCCTTGATTTCTAAAGCAATAAAGCACTTATTTATTTTGCCCCATTCAATCTGCTGGGCCAGCTCAGCAATGCAGGTAAAGAGATTACAATGCTTGAGGGAGAATCAATTGATGCCATTCATTTCATTGCACTTCCCTCAGCAGGAGCTGTTCAGAGTAGCCCACGCCTGAACGAAGGGAACTGGTTATGTGAAATTTTGCGCCCAGCTGTGTCTACATTCACACACACACACACAAATATGTATCTTGAGATCACCAACATAAACACTGCTGATTGCTTATCTGATTTTATAGCAGATTAAAGTAACCAAAGAAAATTGCGCTCTTCCGGGATAGTTTTCTGATGACCACTGCTTGACTGGAGCAAGTGGACCTTAACGTAACTCAAAGGCTCCTCTACAGTAGTTGACGAGGAAGGGGAGGCTATTACTCATTCAGTTTGTCTTTTTAGTTTGTACTACTTGTTCTGGGATTTGAATCGTCGTTTTTTCACAGACAACCACACATCTTCAGTGTCAAGGCTACTGTGCAAAGCAGAGGCGGGCAAGAAGAAGGCTGAGCACCGGCTGATCAGAAGGATCTGCAGGAAAAGAGGGAGGGCTAAAGAAGGTGGGGTGGTGCAGCGAGCTACATGCTTGAGTGACCCCCGGCATCGGAAATCATTTAATCTGTATCACGCAGTTTAGTGTCCCTGCCAGTGGCCTGACAGTCACACAGAGCTGGTGCAGCACCCATATCAACACATTGCACTTCACCATGAAGAGGTCTAATCTGTTCTAGTGTCTTCCTCCTTTTCTCCCTTTAGTCTCTTGTTTCAAGTCAGCAAACTCTGCTCTTTTGAAACAAGCCACCTATGGGGAAAAAAAAAGATAACACCATCCCTTCAGTTTAGGGCTACTGATAGTAGAATGAGAGTAGTTTCGGGGGGGGGGAAGCAAGGTGGAAACTGCTTGATATGCACGCTATGCGAATCAGCCCTTTGCAGCAAAATCAGATATTCTGTTTCCCACAGTAATCTATTTATATATTCCAACTGCATGGGGGAGAGAGGGCAAATACACAGATGCAGAGTCAATACGACTCCACCACGCCACTGCCCAAAATACACTCAGGGTGGAATTCTATCTGATATTTGTTGGAGGCAAGCATGGATGCAGTGAGATGTTGAGAGCGGCTCCTAGAATTACCCTTGTGTTTGCTTTCAGAGTATAGATCTTAGTAGGAGAGGTGGGCTGGAGGGTGGAGTATCGGAACACTGAGGAGGAACAGAGCCCATCTTGTGAACTTGCTAGCTAGCTCTCTCAATCTCCCTCCCTCTCTTGCAACAGACGATGAGGTGGAAGAATCTGCTCTGCACCTCTGAACACCCTTCATTTCACTTTCTGTGTCTTCACTGTGAGGATTTCACTGTGTATTCCAGGCTGTACCTAGAGGCTGGCTGTATGCAGTGAGCTGGGATGGACTCCAGGAGGGTAGAGCAGGTTGTCTTTAGTGACACCTCACCGATGTGAGCTGTACGTCTGGTGGTATTGGGGGTTTGCCGGAGCTCATGTGCTGTGACGCCACTGACAGCCCCGCCGTAAAGAAGATGAATCTCGGGTGCAGAACGGGCTGCTTGCAAGTGTGACGGCAGGCCAGTGCAGAGGCGAGGACGGCTAGTAGCATCATTCCATTGTCACCCCCAGTTTCCTCCTGCCGCTCTCTCACATTTCCCTTCTGATGACATGACGGATATGACTCTGTCACCCTCACAGCGAGGGTAGGATGTAACAGGACAGGGAGCAAGTGAAGGAGCCTGAGAGATATTGGGAGGGCGAGGCTGAGATATATGGAGGGAAGGAGATGGAGTGGGAGGTTTAGGATATGTGGAGAGAGCCAGGGGGGAGAATATATTTCAGAATGGACAACATGGATCTAATGCATAATTCATTCTTTCTGAAATTTCTTTGAGGTTTTAGGGTTTTCTGTACAATTTTAAATTCACTCAGCTCGCTGGGTTTCAGCACTGCCTGCTCACGCCATTTCAGCATCCACTTTACAGGGCTACTGCATCTTGGCCTGGGCATTGGTTTTCATGTTTGATGTTTTATGGCGCTTCAGTGACTGTAACTTTTTGCCTTGGTCCGAGGTTGCCGTTGGTTACCTGTGATCAGTGCACATGTCTGTTGGCAGAGAAACTAATATCTCTTTGGGGAGCCCTTTCCTTTTATGCTCTGGCTGAGACTGGTGTGGGTATTGATTTGGTTGGTGGGCTAGAATTTCTCCAGGGAGCTAATAAAAATAATTACTAAAAGATTATCAAAGGCCTGACCTTCTGTTGCACGCATGAATAAATATGTGACAAAGATAATGGAAAAGGCCCCTTCTATGTGTGTGGTCAGTGGAACATGAGGGGGAATAAGCTGCAATGATAGATTTGACCAACAAATGTAACCAACTTTTGTTTAAATGTTTATGTCTTTAGTTATATTTCAGTGATAAATGTAAAGTGTGATATGTCATTTGGAACACCGCAGAGTGACGAAGCATGCTGTAAAACTACACAGTTCTTGGACAGCAGTATTGCAAAATTTCATCTGATTTCAGTGAAGCTGACATAAGTAGGCTGAAAGAAAAGGCAGAAAAGAATCAGGTTCTGGTTCAGTAATCCCTCTCTGGTTTCATTCTCTGTCTGTGTGCTTGTTTGTTTGTTCTTTGGTTCCTGCTTTCCTCCAGGAGTGGATGACTGAACAGTGGTGAAAAGTAATGGTGGTGTTATTGCAGACAGGGGGAAACACAGCATTTTGATTGGAGCATTTTGCCCTGAGACCCAGTGAAGTGCACTCGCTCAGCTCAGAGAGCACTTGATTGCACAGCACCAATGATCGCATTAAAAGGGCAACAGAAAGCCCATTTACCGTAAAGAGAGTGAGAAAGGGGGCCCAATAGGAAGCTGAAAATTGACTTTCACTTCTGTTAGGAGCTTTATCTGATACATGAGGTATTTTATTTGATCTTCACGGGCAGCATCTGCACGGCACAGGAGGGCACAGTAAGATTTCAGTTTGTGTTTTTTGAAAGTGAAGTTTGCTCAACAACACGCAAGGTTTGCACGTTGGGATTATGCAGTATTGAGATTGATGTGCCACTTTTAAAACATATTTCATGGCATATGGATATGCTTTTAACCTTTCCTACCTCTACACCTGACCACCTCCACACAGGAAGGGCACTGACCAGTCACGTCTCGCCCTCTGTGCACCCAGCTAGGCTTTTCCTGGCAGTGAAAGGACAATTGTAGAGGCATCTGCTCTGTTCATTTCCACTGGAAAGAGGAGAGCAGATGGAGACTCAAGGTTTAAGTGATTAGAAGGCAGTAGATTGGAATACAAATTGGATTTAAAGAAATTAGACTGATATAAATCCAGTGGAGTTGCTGCAGTTTAATGCTATACATGTGCATTGGCCTTGGTGGAAAACCACCGCAGGGCCTGTGGATTACGAGGGAAGCAGATGCTCCAATGAGATAAGAATAAATGTGCGTTTGACGCTCCATCTGAGGGAGATGGGGGGGTCTCCATGTCCGTCCTTTATCTTGCCATCCATTTATCAATGTCACTGTGTTAATTACTGCTCCATTTATTAAGTCACTTACTGCCAGAATACAAACTTGCCCCCCTGCCCCAGAGCTGACAGGGAAACTGACTGCTTGCTAGGTTACTGTTACTTACCACTGGTGAAAGAGATGAAAAACAGCCTGCAGCATACTGTAACTTTTTGCTCCACCATCAATAGTACATCTTCAATTTTCCACATAATGCCAATGAGATTAGATTGTGCACTCTGGGAGGAGGATTTCACCACCCCCTCTATTACAACCCCTGTCTGTGGCCCCACTTAGAGCAAGACACTAGGCTTGATTACTAATCAATGACAGGGAATTAGCCCAAATTAGGAAGAAGAGACTACAGACTACCTCCTGTTCAGGGGTCAATATGCTACTGTCTGATGCCTGATCCCCGTTAAGACAAATGGTGGACTAGTGCACATTTACCCAGAGTGCGTTTGCATCTATGTGTGTAAAAGTGTGCACACACATGCACCACACTCAGCCTTTGAAGCGTATTTTGTGCTGATCAGTGGGTTTCTAACGGCTTGTCCTTTTGCCCGCAGACTCTCAGAAAAGACCGGGATTTGGAGTGTCCCAGTTTCCCCTGGGGGATTCAAATATAAGGGGTAGTGGAACATGTGCAAACCCAGGCAAACAAAGAGCTGGAAGCTTCACTCTTTTGCCTCCATCCCATGTTGAAATTAGCCCTTACATAAGCACAAAGGCCTATGCGGTACACTGCTCTTCTGTGCAGCAGGCATCGTCCTATTACCCCACTGCACTGCCCCGGGGAAGAGCACAGTCATCAACTGAGCTCAATCACATGCACACCTGCAACAACTAATTTTAAGACAAAGAGCCCAGCACTCTACTTAATACAACACTGACTGGTTAACATTTGGCTGCCAACTGAATCAGAGTTATTGATGGGGTATTGAATGTGGTTCCAAAGAAATGGGAAATAAAGGGCTGCTGGAAAAGTATGCCTTTTTCCAAATTCCCCTTACTGTGTCTTTGATTGTTGCATGGTTTCCTCTGTGATGTAAATGCGTGTGTGTGGCCCACAGCACCTTATCTCCATGGTTAAGACCTGGTCACAGACAGACAGAGCACTCTGACTTGGGGAGCATTATCTTAGCTGCCAGAATCCCAGAGCGCACCCATTGCAAGGCCTAATATAAAGGAGTGGGCCAAGGTTTTGAGCCACAGGGAATTAGCATTTGACATTAGTCTGGACCCTGGCATTCATATGCACATCACATGTATTCTTCTACAACAGTGGACTCAACAGTTTTACTTGTTTGCACGCCACAGACAGCTAAATATATAATTTGGCTGTGTATTTCAGATGTAAACTGACTGTATGCCTCCATTGACTGTTCACCCATGGGTCCAATTACCCACAAACCCTTGCATAGGGTTGAGATGAGCAGATGGCTGCTTTTCGACTGGCTTCATGACTGGCCTGTCCAACATATGTTTTTTTTTTTTTTTTTTTTTTTTTTTTTTTTAAACCGTTAAAACCCAAAAAAAATTTTTTAAATATTAATGTGATAC
>JAVQJF010029523.1:0-15900 GCA_036023855.1 Gadopsis marmoratus | reverse complement strand
CTCAATAAATCTGACATAGAAACAATATATAGATAAACTTTGTACCAATAGATACCCAACAATTTCACATATGTATTTCAAATGTCTCCTAAATGCTATATAACATTCAAAGGTTATGGGATTATTGCAAATAGAGATGAATAGGGCTAACATAACAATTTCTTCAGCTTTTAGAAACGTTTAAAGACAAAAGTATCTACACAATACCTTGTATGTGTTTATGCCCCATTTCTTTACACTGTCTAATTTCTCCACTGCCACACCACGAGAAAGTTCTTCAGCTGAATTACTAGGATTATGGTTAGACGACCCTAACAGACAACAAAAGAACAATGTACAATCTAATGCATGTTATCTTATCAAAATGTACAAGGCAAAGGTTTACAGAAATGACATGGGTCATGACAATGAGTGAGGACAGCGTGGACGTGGTGATGAGCCTGGTGATACCTGAATGCTGGTCTGTGTGCTGGGCAAGTCGACTGGCTGCAGACTGGCTTTTAGGCAAACTAGCACCCCTGGATTTCATGCGAATGTCTGAAATGAGCACGGTGATGAAAAGAGTGATGATGAGAAGACGACATGACGTGAAAGAATTTGTCAAAAAAGCCTGGCAGTGAGATACGCAGCTTAACAGCAGAGTATGTAGTCTGAAAGAAAAATGTTGTGTATCCTCCATCACAGAGCAGTAGTTGGAGTTAAAAGGGGTTTTGTATTGATCCACCATGCAGGTTTCTCATGCAGAATAAAACTATTTGTAAAAGGAGATGAAAATGGACTTCATGGGATGGAAGGTTAAGTACCAAGCATGACAAAACAGTCATCCACAGTGCATTTTACAGTACAAAACAAGACATTCTCATTAGACAGCAATACAACATTTCAAGTGACAGCCCTGTAATATCAGGTTAGTGCATCTCTAATTTTGAAAGATGCCAAAACGTTTCTTGTTGCGGAAGCTGTGAGTTGGAGACGTACAAGCAAGGTTGCATACAAATCCCTTGGTCAAGCAATAGCAAAACCTCTTAAGGGGCCAGAACAGACCAACATATAAAGGTTAACTTAGAAAACAAAAAAGGTTCGTCAGAATACACAGCCACCTGGTCCTGACGCAGGGGCTCGTCTTCTGTCCAGATACTCAGGGTTGAAGCGAATTGCAGGTCCTATGAGATATAGATGTTTGTAATATGAACCAGGAGCCCAGAGGTCAGTAGCTCTCTAGTGACACATCAACATACACGGAGGAAAAGCTCTCGGTACGGTTTCTTAAAGGGGCATTAAGTATCGACCTCTTTCAGCGACTGTACATTGACCGATCTCTGGCTCAGCTCATGCCAGACAGAATGTATGTATTTGTGTGTGCATTTGTGTGTGTGTATGGGGAAGAAGGGATGGGCGGCTGGGGGGTTATTCAAAGTAGAAAGTGGAACAAATAATGAGCTGTGTGAAAGCAGAAAAGCACCTGGCAAAGAAATTGCAGGGTCATTTGTAAAGGCCGACAACCCTATTAAACTTAGTTATTAGCATAAGTTAGCAACTCTTACTTAATGCACCTTTAAATCAATGATATATTTGTAGCGCAAACTGAGTATGAACTGTGAAGCGCAAACAACAAGAAAACCCTGTAAAGAAGGGCAGGCAGTGATTCTACCAGTACCTTTGATGGAGCTGGTAGGAATGATGCCCCCTGCAGGTCCTCCATAACCTCCTGAGACAATGCTGGTTTCATTTAGGTTGGGTCCAGACACCATCACCTGCTGCAAATCCTGATGAATTTAACCCAATATTGGTAATACATATAGTTTAGAAAGCAAGAAATATTGTATAATTTTTCATTGTCTGAAGCATTTTTGAGCACCTGTGACAATGTTGTGAAAAAAATTCATCTTTGGGACTTTTTTACATTATCAACTTAAACATATCTTTCGTCCAAAGCTGCCGTTATTATCATCATCATGATAAACAGGTGTACAATTTGCCATATTCCAAAGTTAATATATGAAACAAAAACTAGTAAAGAAAAAGATTAGATGTTTTTGTTCAAATGTAAAGAAACCATGCAGTGTTTTTGTCATACCTTGTTAACTTAAACTGAGTGACCAAGTAAACCCTCACACAGACACACAATAAGAAATTGCTTATGTGCCATTGTATCATTTAATACGGTGGCCCCCGGTATTACTTTCTTCACGGAGACAGACATGTGGGACCATTGACCCTGCGGCTCCCTCAGCCCTGTCCGGCCGCACCAGAATAAGACATGAAAGTTATGAATTTCACTGACTGCTTGTCATGCAAACGCGCACACGATTATTAACGCATCCCATCCCAGGTGAATGCCAGGTTTACTCCCCCGCCGTGCTCTGAACACATCGCACCCAGATGGATGCAGGCACTGCTGGTGAAAGTGGCGTGGAGCTACTGCACATGGCTGCAGGCCTGTCCACGGTTAGGTAACGGTCGGCCTAAGCAGCCTTAGTGCTGGACTGTGCTGCCACTGTGCAAAACGCCAGTGCAGATTTGACAGGAGGACACCGTCAGGGAGGTGAGAGGAACTGTGACTAACTGACCTGCTCCAGGCTGTCATCCTCCGGCAGCGTCCCCGTGTCCCCGTTGCTGTTAATGGGGATCTCCATGGTTGCAGCCTTGCTCATGATACTGTCTGCCATAACGGAATCTCTGCAAGACAGCAAGACGCACCGACACGTGAGCACGCCATCATGTCTCGCGGCGTTCCAATCCGCGGAGACGCGAACCAACAGCTTTGCTCACCTGGATGCTAACGCGGCTTGCTCTTAGCAGCGGTGCTGATGTGGCCGGCTAGTGGGCTGAACTTGACAGCGAGCTTCCGCGCCGCCGCGGCAGCCTGGTGTCGGAGCCGCGTCCCGTCGGCCGGCGGGGAAACGAGCAGTTGTTTGCACAAACGAGCAGCGTTCAGCGGGAAAGCGCCGTTGCCATCAGTTGTCACTCAGCGCCGCGTCCATCGCTGTTTTTGTCTCGCAACGCTCGCGTTCGTCTGCCTGCGGCCACGTAATTCAGTCAGAAAATCCCTGTGTCCGGCCAGCAAACAGCTCTGGTTGTGTCGCTTCAAAATAAAGGATTGCGACATGGCTGGGCTTTAATAAACAAGACGTCTTGGGTAAAAACGTACAGGTCATGCTGTTTAGTGTGTGTTCTTATTATATATTATTAATATTATTATACAAATGAGAGGCTCGACGCATATACGCTGAATGGATGCTCTTATTTTGAAAGATAATACCTTCAGCGTAGCATTATTGTCGAGCCTCCTCCCCCTTTCCGTCTTCCACGTCGTGCAGTGCTGACGTAGAGCTTTGTCCCTACACTGCAGTACTATCCATCTCCTGAAGATGTCACTAACAGCCCACTGACTAGTGAATAGAAAACCTGACGTGTCACAATGACTCTCTATCAAAGTGCATTACGGTGCTGGTCCCTCTAATGTTGTGAGTATTAATCATTAGAGGGAAGGTTGTTTTGTCCTGCTTGTTACATTGATTGCAATATCTTTCGAAATCAAACTGTATAAATACAGTCGTTTGTTTTGAGATGTGAAAGGCCTCGAGATAGACCTCACCCTAGTAAACTGACCACACTTCCAATTATTTGCCTCATTTGTTTCAATCAGGGATGCAAGGGGAGTGCACATGGTCTCCAAATGTACAGGTTTTTCTGTAATTACACCAGCTCTGGACAGAGAACCAACCCCTCACACCCTCCATCAACATATTCCTATAGCAAAATAGTTAATTTTCCTTGATGTGCTGATTTCCTGCAAGTGACATATTTTCCAAACATCTACAAACCCATGTTGAGAAAACATTTATCCCTTTCTTGCGTCATCTTCATCATCGTCCTCCTCCCTCTTTTTCAGGCCTCTGCACATGACCGAATTTCACTACTGCATCCTTATGATCAAAGGCAACAAAATGGCAAATAATGAAGCTGGGCAATTCATGTTTTCCCCTTATCAAAATATCAACATGTCAAAGGCTATTTGACTGGCATGATATGTGTTCTGCTTTTGATCCTTCTGCCAAAGTTCATAGATTTAAACATTTAACATTATGCTGGAAAAGGTATGTGCTGAACCATATAAGTATATGTTTATGGTACATGTCTATAAACATTCTCAGTCATCCATAAGATATTTAGAAGTATGTAGACATAATACTGGAACTGCGATTTCGCATCCAAACATTTTTCGGTACGGTCACAATAGCCTTCCATTCAAGGAAACTGCCCTGCACACAGCCACAAAAAAATTATGCGATGTATGCAGGCAAAGAATAAATATTGACCAGAGTTATCACAAACTTTCAACAGTGTATGAAAGCAACGCTACAGTTTGCAGTCTCGTAGCATGATGATGAACAAAATATGGTGATGAAACACACTAGAATAAAATCTTCCCCATACCTTGCACATCCGCATGGTCGAAGTTAAAGGAAGGTGAACTCTGACCATAGAAATTCTGACAATAGAAACTGATGGGAGACTTAGCAACAAGTTGTAGCACGTAGGTGTAATGTGACCGGACCTTTAGCCTTTATGGGTTGTTCATGCATTCATGTTGAGGTCAAAGATTATATACCTGATCTGTTAATGTGTCCATTTGTACATTTGTGCGTATCATAGAATTAATCTATTTTGGTTATCTGTTCTATTATGAGTACAGTATATGTAACAATGATTACATTTTTTTATTGCAAGTATTTCTTAATGCCTTTTGTTGAGCACACCAGTGCACCTGGTTAACCCCTTGTAACCTGGCAAAAACGGTGATTCAAAATTAGTGTGAAATAAGAAAGTATATAACCTTTTAATTGCTGAGCAAATTATCAAGGCTAGCTGATAAGACCAACAGATTGTCTTGTCAATCAATGACTATAGCCTATTAATGTATTTTTACAAAAGTCAGGAACTGAGGTCACAGAAATGTTACGTCATCTCAAAGCTAGATGTTTCAGTGCTACTTTGGTTCCAGTTTGTGAGTGAATAATTGAAAGGGTATGTGTTGACTTACTATTTGAAGAGAGTGACTGACTCAACATCCTTTAGCTCCGGTACCTTTGACCTCCACATTATTCATGGACAAACAGCCTGCTTTTGCTGGTGCTTGAATTTTAAAACCAGTTGTTTTGTTTTTTGGTGTAGAGATAGAGGAAATTATGTGCAGCAGTTACTTACTAGCATTGTACAAGTTTGCAAGCTGCAAGTAGGTACTTAAGGCTTAATAAAGCAGAGTTTAAATAACAAAATCTCTCACGTTTCAGCATGGTAATGTGATAAACACCACTGATGTGGCTTCATAACGGTCAACATTTTAACGTTTTAACAAGGGCAGCGGTGGGGGGTTTATGCCAGTTGTCAAGCTCTCTCTACTCTCACCCTTGGATAGAAATTTTAAGACACCAAATTCTCACACAGGAGAATGTAAATTTTGTGTCGCCTATAAATTTAGAACAAGACCAAATTAAATTTTAAAGGTCTCAGGCGGGGTCTCATCTGAGACTGTTTGCATGTCACAAAGCCAGCATATGCATGTGAGGGGAGTGTGAGACCTAAACCACAGTGTACCCACCCCTCCCCCTGTCATTTTAGAGAATAGTTCATCTTGTTTTTAATGATCATTAAGCACGCTTCCAGATGTTGGGAGGGAAATTCATCCTCACACAGTCCCCTGTGCTCTGCAGCAGCAAACAAGAAGAGTGAGCCAGAGGAATCCAGAAAATCATGGCAAAGCAAAGTGCTGCCTGCATCCTTACTCCATAGAATTACAAACAGTGCTCAATTTTTACATTATAATGCATATGGAAGTAATATTTTATATTGTCTTTCATGTGCCATTTCAAACAGTCTGTCAACCTTTGTCGCAGCTGGTGGTTCAATCAATGCTGTCTCAGAAACAGCAATTCGTCATCATAATGGATCCTTGGATGCTGTGAATGACAATTGTACAATTTCTGAATTGACAACACACAATCAAGAACAATACATGTTCATACTTTCCCTTTATTGAGTATTGCTATTGATTTATTATAAATGCATGCTTTGAAAACATAATGCATGGTTTAAAAGGCATACATTTAAATTCTAATGACAAGAAACATTATTTTGATTGATGGATGTGTTTTCAAATGAATCATTGCTGACACGAAGACTCTTTGTTTCCTTTTCTTTTTAAAGACTTTCATTTAAAAGTAAACACAGAGCTGTCAAGAGTATTTCTTTCATTTAAAAGTAAACACAGAGCTGTCAAGAGTATTTCTATCATTTAGATTATGTCCCAAACAACTGGGGAAAGTCTTATCTTAACACATGAAAACAAAAACAAAAACACATTCCAGGATATGATTTAGTAAGTGTGACATGTAAAATGTGTTAAAAGTATGATGTTTAAGGCACATTTTGCTCTTCCATGCAAACCACCTCTGTGGCAGTGAGCACAATAATCATGGGTATATGGCGTGAGAGCAATGGCCCCCAGAAAATACAGACTTTGTGATTGCTCTGATGTTTCCAATTAAATTCACCTGCATAATCAGAGGGACAACCAGTCAGAGGCCGCAAATAAAATGAGGGGGCAATTTAAGAATCGTAAATTACACAAGAGTTTGTTGGCATTTTCACTGAAGTGTTAAAGCAGTTGTTAATTTTGTTTTTATGAACGCTACCTTTGGTTGGCACACAGAGGCTGCGGTCAGGATATGCACGAAAGGGCAGTTGTTTAGTTCCTTTATACTCTGCTTACTTTGTCATGCAATTTTCTGTTTTGCAGGTCTCCAATTTTGCACTCTCATTCATTTTAGTTTCCTGTATTTTCTCAAACCATGAATTAGGATTCATGAATCACCATGAATTGTAAATATAACTCAGAAACAACAATTTGTTAAAAACATACACTTTTATAATGAAAGTTATAATGACTATAAAAGTTGTTGCGGCTGTAAGCTTTTTTTTTAAATCAAACTGTGGATACTATGGAAGCCCATTTCCGCCAGTGTGATGAAAAAAAAAACGGTTCTGTAAGTCAATATATTGAGAAACTATCTCAATATAATGACTTACTATCTCAATATATTGAGATACTTTCTCAATATATTGAGATAGTAAGTCATTATATTGAGATAGTTTCTCAATATATTGAGATAGTAAGTCATTATATTGAGATAGTTTCTCATTATATTGAAATAGTTTCTCAATATATTGACTTACAGAACCGTTTTTTTTTTCATCACACTGGCGGAAATGGGCTTCCATAAATTTTGGACTGAAAAGGGCAAACTTCAGTTTTTCTCCGCAAATGGCTGCTGCACTACCGATGACAAAGTTCTGTTTTCACCCTGAATCCGGACTTGCAGGCTGACAAACAGGACTCATTAGATGTTTCTGACCTAAAGTCAAGCTTGAATAAAAGAAACAAGCGGCTTCGCTAAGCCATGTGCTAATTAGCATGTTATTTAATTTGTGTAACATAAACGTCTGTGATGATTTACACATGCAACAAAAGCCAATATGCAAAATATACCTAAAAAAGACATGAATAATAATTATATAAATGAGCTACAAAGCAAGACTTGTCTGGACTACAGTGTCAGTAATTCAACATATTTATTGGTGGATGAATATATACAGTATAGCTATATATTTGTACATTATTTGATATGTATTTAATTGAAATATCAACTAATGAAATACCTAATGATTTAGTGTGTTTGTTTTTGAATTCATTCATTAATTTGTCAAATATTTTATTCATTCCTGTGTCGAGGTCGTGTTTCAGTGGCCCTGTCTTTAAATGTCCTTTTGCCCATCTCCCAAGTCGTCCAGGGAAAAATGATTTTAAATGAAGGTATCACTTTCACCCAATTGTGTCTGCTGGAGACAAAAAATATCATAACATGTGCACACACAAAATATTAGATTGAATTTCCAACAAGTAGCACACCAGAACTTTTTTTATTCAGTGATTATAGATGGAAAATAAATAATAAGCGCGTGTGAATGTGGGGTTTACTTATCAGATATTATCAATGCATAACAAACCCAAAAGGTAATTCAAGTAACGTGAAAGGAAAGCGTCACAATGCGCTGCTGAAGAGCCGAAACTTCCTTCAAGTCCACACCCAGGGCAACGTCATCACAGCGCCTGTCGCTCCTGACGTCATTCCTGTGCGACAGGCCCACAGTGTACAGTACTACAGCGCAGTTCTGCAGACAGAAGCTGGGAATGGGTGAGTCGCTACTCAGGGCCATGATATCAAAGTAGTTGAACAATAATTTACGGACTTGACTGACGCAGTTAAAGGCCATTCGCTCATTTTCCCTGCAGAGTCACGGTGTTTGCGGGAGTAGGTTTTTCACCGACTGACACTGTTAGTATTTGAAGCTAGCGGGCTAATGTTAGCGAGCGGAGCCAGGCCCAGCGGCGAGTCGCGTCCCAGAGTTGACTACATTGTTTTTTTGGCAGCGACGCCAGTTAGACAGTTAACGAGGCCGATGCCATTTGTAACACTTTACTCGTTGCTCCGACTTATTTTCGCAACAATACTCGCATAATTAATCCAGTTTCTTAGATTTGTGGACTGTTTTTGGTAGTGCATTAAACGGTAGCATAGCCTGTGAACGTTACTAACTGAATTAAAGCTAGCTAACTACATTACAATAATGACTTCCAGGAGGACAGGCTATGCCGGTAACATGGATTCCTCTCCATCAAATAGCGGCGGCAGCTCAGTCCACAGTGGGAACCGTAAACAAAGTATAATAAACGTTCCCGACAGGACCGGGGTAGAGTCCTGTTATGATCGGAAGGCAGACAAGGCTGGATACGGAGCTTCGCAGGGCAGCGTGACTGTAACGTCGCTGAAGTCACGCCTCGCCCCGACCATTCAAACTGCCATGTCCGCTGCAGTTGATACTCTCCTGGGCGAAGTGGTGCTTGTGCTCAATGAGACTCAGCAAGAGCTGCTACATAAGGAACAAGAGAATGAGAGACTCAAAGTGCGCCTTGAAGTGTCTGAGAGGGAGCTCAAGACTCTGCAGGAGTGTCTGTGTAGTGCTCAGAAGCTCATAGACCAGCTTCAGATCTCATACACAGGCCCTCAGACAATTAGTCAGTCAGTGTTCGCCCCATCGCTGTCTTCCATGGCTTCAATGGCCTCTGGCTTGGACCGGGACCACCAGAATTCCCGAAATGTGAACGGAGCCGGCGTCGACTTGGGTCTCAGTGGCTCTGTGGATGACTCGCTTCACGGGTTTGAACCAAGAGACGACTACAAAATGTGCCAGCTTTCAATCCAACCAGATGGCTCTGTGACTAACCACGCTCTGGACTTTGCATCCAACACGTCTCATATGTGCTCCGATTCCAGCAGACCAGGTAAATATACTATGTGTGTGTCATACTGTATATAATGGGTTTCCATGGCATAAAAACGTTGTGAGTCAGAACAACTGAATCAACATGGAGACAAGTTAATTTCTGTGTTTTAATATAGCAATGCTTCCACGTTAAACCTCCGTGCATTACGATTTGTCTTTAGATGAGAGACAGTCTCAGGGATCAAGTGGAGCATCCAGGTTTGAGATTAAAGAGGAGCAGGGTCCAGCTTCAGGCGCTGGTCAGCCCAACAGGAAGGAGCCTGGGTTGCGTAACGAAAACAGAGTCGGTGATGGAGAACGAACATCCCTCAACGTGGGTGACCTTGGCTACGTTCAAGCTGGAGGGGAGGGAGGTTCCCAGCGTGCCTTTACTCACCCTCTGCGTCACCAAAGACCTGTGCGAGAATGCAGCGTTGCCTTGCAGCAGGGTGGACTTGATGGACAGAAACAGTTGGCTGGAACTTCTGGGGCCGGGAGAGGAGACAGTGTTTCACCAGGCAGAGCAGAGGACTCAGCAGGACCTTCGGCCCCCGACACAGCAGGGGACCCCTCTGGAGACCGGCCTCACCACTGCTTGGAGTGTGGAAAGACTTTCCGTCTGATTTCCAGCCTGAAGAAGCACATCCGCATCCACACGGGAGAGAAGCCCTACCCGTGTGGAGTCTGTGGCCGTCGCTTCCGTGAGTCGGGGGCGCTAAAAACCCACCTGCGCATACACACAGGTGAGAAGCCATACTCCTGCTCTGAGTGTGGGAACTGCTTCCGCCACTTGGACGGTTTGCGCAAACACAGGCGCACACACACCGGAGAGAAGCCCTACGTGTGTGCCATCTGTGGGAAGCGCCTGAGCCGCCTGCAGCACCTCAAACACCACCAGCTCATCCACACCGGAGAGAGGCCGTGCTGCTGCCCCTTCTGTAACCGCAGCTTCAAGGAGCCTGCAGCGCTGCGGAAACACATCCGCACACATCGGGAGGAAGGCGGTCACATGGGAATCGGTGCCAGTGATGACACGGACCCAGACGCCATGGACGACATTAACAACCTCCATCCAGCAGCTCCGTCTCCTCAGATGAGGTTTGGGGAGTGGGGAGCTGAGGAGGATGACAGCTCGGTTGTGGACTGTGTGTAGGGAAAGATTAAACCTATTCCAGGTGAAAAACATGGAATAAGGTGTTTGTGTAATTTGATGATGGATAAGGTCATCTCTGTTCCATGCTTTTAAAGTGAAGAATGAGGCTACATATAACCCTAGCCTTGGAGTTTCCTTTATAGCTGACATTTTCATTTAGATGTAAAAGTAACTTTTAAAATATCCACTGTACATTCTTCAACAGCAAATCCTCTCCCCCCCATGACATCCATCAAGCAGCAGCAGTAGGGTACCGGTTTCTTGGCACACAGAGTTGCTGCTTTCCGGCAATTATTTGGGAAATTGATGGCAGAAGTGGACAAGAGCTGATTCTCCACTTTAAAAAAAAAAAAGTCCCTTGAACACTCACTCATCCATCAACTCAGTCGCTGCTGCTGGTCAAGATAGTGTCCACCTGGATTTTAGTCATATTCTGGTCACGAGTTTCTCATAGTTTCACACATTGAATTTGCTGTTGAATTATCTGCAGTTACCAATTAGACATACTTTTGCCAACACACTCGCTGAGCTGCTCAAACAGATAGAAATGGATCCATAGTGCTGGTTCATGCTTCATGCTTGTGGATAGGCATGCAGGAGTACAAGCCACATACATTATGTAGCTGGGCATTATCGACTACACCAAATATCATGGTATTTTCCCTTTTTTTTTTATATCTTGATTAAGTGATAATATTTAGTAGGGGTGTTGGTGCTTTTACGCAATGTTTATTAACTCAAATGCATGGTCAGGTCATCATTAGTACCGATTAAACTGTGTCAAAAAAGTGGATCTCTTTCACTTTAATGTATCCTTTAAGAGCGGGGGGGGGGCAAACATTTTAATGATGGCATATTAACCAAATGTATCTGCTTACTTATAGTCATCTAAAAATGTGTTGCATATCTTCTGATAATTGTCCCGCTGCATGTGACTGCAGTCACATTACAAAATCTGGAGTTTATAAAGGAACATAGCTCATATGTGAATATTACTGTAATGCCACAGATGTCACCAATGTTTTCATGTAATAATGACTACAAAATACCATAAAAAGCAATAGTTGACAAAAAAAGAAATCCTAGCAGACATAACCGGTCAGTCGAGGCATCGTATTTAATTGCAGTCGACCCTGATGAGGCCATTTGTAAGCTTAAAAAGCTCAAATATAATTTTATTTCTTATCATTTACACTGTCATGCGTGTCTTCATGAAGCACGAACCAGTTTTACTCTGCAGGCGACAGCGTCCCATTCTTGAGTTCCGCTCCACTCTTGTCTTATCTGTTCATCGTCAGTTACACAATCACAATGCTTTCAGTCAAGCGGAGGTTATATGTGTCAAGAGCATCGAAGTTTGAGGATCTCGCTACATGCTTTTATTTGCCCACCAAAACACACAGGGTTGTTCTGAAGGGGACGTGGGCATCAGCGTGCACCCAGATCAACACTGTTTTGCTGTTTCTTTAGGCTGGTCATCAGCTCACTGTAATGGACCATATCTTAGCATTCCGTTTTTTTTTTGTTCAAGCTGCTACTGTATGTCTAGGAAGCCTTTTCTTTTCTGGGCTTGTATTATTGTTACCAGCCAGTTACTAGCAATTACTAGCGGACAGACTTTGGTGCTTGCATGTGCATATCTGTTCCTCTGCTGGCCACAATGCCTCCCCTGCGGTTTCTGTATATAAGAATGTAGTTTTAGCCATTTTATCTGGATTAATGAGGGTTAACATTTGTGGAAAAGTTAATGTGCAACAATTACCTTTTTTAAAAAATTTTTTTTTTTATCGTAACGTGCTTTGAAAACATCAGTATGCTAACATGCAATGTAATTATATATAATCTTATAAAACTTTCTTCCTGATGCTCAGATGTGACTGAACTAATGCATCAAGAACGACAGCAGAGCCTTTTGAGCTGTACTGTAGGTCTCTGGTGTCTTTTACCAAGTATACTACTATAATGATCTCCATGTAACTATTCTATGTACATTCACAAGTGTAAGTCATTCTGGAAGGCACTCAAAATGTAATATCTGTTACTGTATACCCAGAATACAAGTCGCCATGGTAGTCTTTACCCCAGATAATATTTATTGTTTTTTGTATTACAGAGGGGGCCTTTGCATGTAGGTTTAAACTGAAACGGCATTCTTCCTTAAGAAGTCAGTGTTAAATGTGAAACAAATTACTTTTCTATTCTTCTGTGTTCAGACATATATTTGCCCACATCACATTCATCCCGTTACCTACTGTAAATGTTACTATATTAAAGGGCCTTGTTTGTACTTTTCTTTCTGTGGCTGTTTTATTCCAGGTAGAGGTTCCTCTTAAAGAAATCATCTGTGAGGCCAAAGTTAAGTTATGGCCGCAGTAAACCTATGAACTGGATCGACGATGTTCGCTCAGCGCTAAAGCCACAAACGAGTATCTCCTAATTTTAGATCATCCTGTGTGTTCATCACTTCCGTTTCGTTGTATTCATGGCAGGAAAACCACATTTAAGCCCAGGGGAGAGTTTTCACCCTGACTGAAACATTGCCAAAGAGATTGTGTAGGTGGTGTGGACACGCCCAAAGACGGCTCTGAAATAACACCTTACTCTTCCCCCGATGCAGAGTAATGACGGCTGTGTTCGTATACATGATTACAGAAGCTTAACAGGTTAGATGTAACTGAAAAACATGGCGACGTAGCAGAAATTCATCCATGATACCAAAAACCATTGTGTCATTGCTGATAGATCCAACTGTTTTTCTTATTAATTACGAATGTTAGTTTTATCTGAGTTCCTTTATAGTGTTGAAGGTCATTTCCTCTGACGTCTAGCACAGCGCTGAATAAATGACCTGATCATATCACGCTGAGGTAATGGTTCATGATCATACTGTACGTAACACATGGTTTAATGACGCATCCTTTCAATGCACCTGCTGTATAGATACAGTGGCTTCATGTCATCAGATCCTCCTCGTCCGCCCCAGTATGTGTTTACATGAAACGCTGAACGTTGAGTGAGCTGCATGAGCCTTGGATCACATCTAGAAGATACAGGGTTCCCAACCTTTTTTGCTTGTGCCCCTTAAGCCTTCTCAAATTGTTTATTTGAATCATTTTTGGAAGCCTTAAGACGTAGAAGCATCCAGTGTTTTACAAGAGAAAAACAGCAAAGCTAAATGTCCAAAAGGACTGGCATTATGTGTTTTCTTTTTCTTAACTTGTTGGCCTCCTTGAGACAAGTCACAGACCAGATATGAGTGAGCAGATGCTTTGGTGGTAGAAGCTTACACTTACTGAACTAATACAATAGAGGGAAATACACTGCGTAACAAATTTGCTTTGCACAACGTGAAAGGAAAAGGAAACTACTGAACTACTTTTCCAGTGTTGTTTTGACATCGTTACAAATCTTGTGTAACGATAATAATCATCGAAGACATGATGATGGTAATAGTCGGCATTGCTGTTAAGTTTTTTTTTTCAGGACTTGCTGCAGAAATGTCCCATGGTGTTAATTTGATTAAAGGTTTTTGTTAAACTTATGCAACTCTGGCCCACATTTGGTTGAACTAAATATGACAAGCTCACATGTGGATTTTACTCTTTTCACTGAAACTGAATGAAGTTAACCTGAAGATTCACTTGGAAACGTATCCCACGAAAACAGACAACAAATGGGAGTTATGACATCAAGTTGAAGCAAGTACTGTGGAAGGCACTTAAACACATTATCTCCCTGAATGCATGAGAGGACGCTGACACAGTGCCGAGCTTGTGATTCATGAAACGGCACAGTGAAGCACCTCTGTGGTTGGTGAGATGGAGAGGTGCATCTAAACAAGTCACAACAGCTATTTTAATGAGGGGAAAGGGAAAGCTGACAGAAAAAAATACTGTAAACTGGGTCCCAGGGTAAGACTCCAAATATTGTCCATCTGTTTCAAGCAGATGGACTTTGCTCTTAGTCAAGTTACATTTTGAATGCAACACTTGTAATAGAGTTCACAGTAAGTAAAGGATCTAACTCTTTCCACAACCATCTCCAGATAGAGTTCCTTCTCTCTGCTAACATCTGGTTTTATCTTTAGGTTGTATAATACGGCCGTTTATTTCTGTTTGTCATTATTGTCTGGTGCAACGAGTAAGACTTAAGGTTTCAGTTTACAGAAGCGAGTCGATTATATTGTGCTGCTAATAAGAATGGTTTATGTGTGACCTACGTGTGTGTGTGTGTGTGTGTGTGTTTTGGCAGCTGATGATGCAGTGATGGCGAGTAGCAGAGGCAGAGAGAAATGTGTGAACTCGCTGCAGGCCCATGCAGTCATTTCCTCAGTGACTGAAGGTAAACACTCTCACTTTTTGCAGAGGAAGTGACTCAACTCTCTCTCTCTCTCTCTTTGTCTCTCTCTCACTTTCACCCCTCGCCCATGTGACCCCAAATACTTACTGCACTTCACTGCTTAGAACCTTTAATTCTAAAAGTTGTTTACTGAGACATGTTGAAAAGGACTACACTAATAGTTTTGTGGGTTTCCACGGTGACGCTACAGCTGTAGGTCAGAGTGTGACGAGTGCAATAGATAAACTGACATGATGTGTGATGTCGGCTAAACTGAGTGCAATAAACAGATCGCACATCTGTAAAGCTGCGGTGCACATCTGCACTGATTTCTTCTCCCTCTCTAAGCTAGTAGCTAAATGTTGAACTATCATGAAACATATTAGTAAGATGTCCACCAAGCTGCATCCTTACAGGCTGAGTAACTCTTCATGCTGACCTCAGCCTGACCCCTGATGACCCACATCAGAAAATGTCAACATATTTGGAGCCTGTCTAAGACCTTTTTTTTCCCCGGGCATGATAGGAGGTTGGGTATCAAGAGTCACGGGACAAACATGTCAAATGATTTTCTAATAAGCCCTACAGATGTAATGCAGGTCTGAGTGAAGGGGCCCTTATTAATAAAGAGGGCTTGCTGATTTAACAGTGCCACAATCTATTATTAGTACTTTTATACATCAGAAACTCCAAACACAAACACATAGGTGTCTACAGCATGTGAGTATTTTTATTTTCAGAGTGACACACACAGCTGTGCAGTTATGATGTGGAGAATGGAGGTCTGGTGGTGGGGGGGGGGGGGGGGGGGATAACCAACAAGGAAACCACTTTCAGCTTTGCTCCTGCACCGCCCGGCTGGCCCGCAGCCAGGTTCCTCCAGAGAGGGTTGGCTCACCCGTTCTCCTCTCCTCCCTCTCCTCCCTTCCTTCGCTCCCAAACCCACGCACTCTCTCTCTCTCTCTCTCTCTCTCTCTCTCTCTCTCTCTCTCTCTCTCTCTCTCTCTCTCTCTCCAACACTC
>JAVQJF010029521.1:0-11695 GCA_036023855.1 Gadopsis marmoratus | reverse complement strand
GTCCAGGGTGTTTCCCTGCCTCTCGCCCAAATGTTAGCTGGGATAGGCTCCAGCCCCCCCCTGCGACCCTTCGGGATAAGCAGTATGGATAATGAATGAATGAATGAATGAATGTTTCTAGAGCTAATGGTAACCTGAATGTAACTGTATTGGATGTTGATTCAACTTATTATCAATTAAAACCAAATCGAAAGATTTTTTCCCACCTCATAGTGCTTTGTTCCGTCCTCCCCAGCACTACAAACAACTGCATAAAGGATTTAAAGGTCCTAAAACTTTGATGCATGGTATAGATGTTGATTTAGTCCAGAGCTCCTGCAGGTACATCTACACATCTGCTCTACCTTATAAAACCTCCTTAAGCATTATTTTCAAAATTGGAAAGACATGTGCACTCCTTTCTGACTGTTGCTCCTCTTTAATCAGTCCTGACTCTGCCTGAACTCTCTTTGGATCCAGTCTGGACTCCAACTCAAACTTTAGCCTTTGCTAATTTGCTCTGGCCTCCCCTCAAATCCTGCAGCTCCTTCAGACAGACAGTAAAAAGCCGCAGTAATAACTCACCCCTTGGCTGATTGGTTGCTGGTGGCGGTTCAAGGGAACGCTGGGAGCCGGAGACGGAGTGGGAGGACGAGTGCAGCTCCTCCACGGAGGACTCGGGACTGTCTGACACCGGCGCCAAGGAGATCTGGGTGTCCAGGTCCAGGAAGGGGGAGAAGGAGAGCCTGGTCGGGTCGATGTCCTGGAGCTGGTTGATGATGTCGCTGATGGACTCCTTCATGCTGTCAAGCTCCTTCACATTCTGCCGGTTAGTGGCCTGAAGCCCCGAGGTGCTCATAGTCACACAGCCTGAGGGGAGCAGGAGGAGGTGCAGACAAAAACCAGGCCAGAGATCAGTTAAAGACGCCAAACCAAAGGCAGCATGGGGCAGTAAAACCACCTCCACTCTCCAAGTGTCAGAGATGCCAAATCAGTATGCAACTGTAAAACTGTTTCATATTTACTTTTTATCAAATAGAGTCACTTTCTTTGTGCGGAAGAAGCCACATGGTGAGTTAGACTACTGTTCAAACTTAGATTACTGTTACAGCGCTTTGGGAACCGTTCTGGTTGAAAAAGCGCTATATAAGAAAGAGTCCATTTACCATTTACCATTTACATCATCATTAGCATAAAGACTGGAGACAGGGGGAAACGGCTAGCTCCAAAGGTTAAAAAGCAAACATTTTTAAGCTTTGTTTTGTACGGATTAAACAACTTAGATGTAACGTGTTCATTAGTGAACTCTGGAGGTGCTGGAAGGATTCTGATTTCGATTTGTACAGAACCAGGCTAGCTGTTTCCCTCTGTTTACAGTCTTTATGCTAAGCTAAGCTAACTATATCCTGGGTCATAATGGAAACACAGACGAGTGGTACCAAACTTCTCATCTAACTTTGAGCAAGAAAGCGAATAAGCATATTTACCAAAATGTTGACTTACTTCTTTAACAAAATGTATCAAACTGCCAAACGAATCAGCGTTAGTTTAAGGTTTTAAAGGTTTTGTTGAACCATGAAGAAGAGAAAATATCTAGTATTAAACTTATTTCGTAGTATTTCAAATGAAAATTGTCAATTTATAAAAAAGACAGAAAAATAAATAAGTTTCTGTAATGGATGTTTTTTTTCTCTTGACTCCTTTAATAATCTGCCGATTTATGTTGGGACCCTTTGTAATATCACATATAGCAGATATGATAATCAGATAGATAACACAAGGCAGGATTACGTCACTTATGGGGCAAAATGCAAACAGACGAGTCAGGATACAGAGGCGAAAGTACATTTACTCAAATACTGTACCTAAGTTCTGCTATGTTATACTTCTACTGCACTGAACATTGTATTTCTTACTCTACTGCTTATTTAAAGACATTAAACACAAAGACATGCGATCAGTTTATAAAATGTTACCCATTAAACCACTTGAACAGCACACGAAACTGTTAAAATTGGTATATGAAAGTAAAACCGGACCAATGATATAACAACGTAATGCTTTTTAAACTTAAAGCACATTTTGTTGCCAACACTTAGCCACACGCATTTGGGTACAATTTGAATGCAGGACTATCCGTTGCAATGGAGCAATTTTGCTACTTTTACTTGAGCAAATGAACCTTTTCAGACGTTCTCGGTCACTCAGTATGAAAATGCATAAAAAAATAAATATTGTGCGACGACGCGAATGTTTAGGTGCCAGACGGACACATCGCGCGCCTTCGGTCAACTTCAACAGCCGCGCAGCGAATCTGCGGCGTTTTCCTCCGGACGTCTCTGGCGCACATCCCGCGGCGGGACGCGGACTTTGCCGCGTTTAGGGCCGCAGCCGGGACTCGGAGCTCGGAGCTCGGAGGAGGATGAGACCTCGGCGGTTCTGGCAGTCGGCGTGCACGTGGAGGCGCGCGCTGCTGCTGCACCCCCCCCCCGCCCCCCCGCGTGAAAGAGGACTTTTCGACTCTCGCAAACTCATATCTATTAGAAGCAGCACACGGCCCGGTCCCTGTCCCGGGTCAGCGGCAGGAAGCGCCTCATTTGGGGCACAAATGAATGAGACGCTGCCCGCGTTCCGTCTGCAGGGACGCGCGTGCAGCTCGGAGCTCTGCGGACTCTGCGGCCCAAAGGACGGTCGGACTTCACGCGGACAAACGGGGCTTCGTGCGCAGTTGCCCCGTCAGCATCGCGTGTGCGCGGACTTACTTCGGCCGGAGGCTGCAGGGTGTTTGTGAGAGTTCTCTCGCCAGTTAAAGGATACAAAGCCCTCCGTCCTTCGCTGCCTGTCTTCCCTCCCCCTCCGGCTGCTTTTTGTCTTCCAGGATCCCGAAACGTCTGAATCAGATTTCAGGACGGACAGAATACTAGGCTTTTCCTCCGCCCACACGGGAGGTTTCTTTCTTCTCCTCCTCCTTCCCGGGTACCATGTCAAACACCATATGGAGCAAATAAAGGAGGAGGAGGAGGAGGAGGAGGCACCTTCTCTCAGTTTACCTTCAAATTCAACATGACCAGTCACATCCATCACAAACACGGGTTTATCTAAGCAGGAGAGTAAATATTTAGACTTGGAACTAAACCTCAGCACCCGTCTAATACTCACACAGGCTGCTGTACTACTGTGTCCTCACTCTACTTACATCTTATTACTAGAATATCATTATCAAGATCCACACAGTGGTTTGTTGTGTTTCTATCTACTGTAAAACTACGTTGAATGTGGACCCTTTGTTTTATTTTAGCACTGATTTAGTATTATTGATGGACAAATCAACGTAACATGTGCAGTATATTCCTATGTGATATCTATCAGTAATGTGGCTGCAGTGCACACGTCGATTCTTTTCTATAATATTCCTACAACGATTGTGTGTCTGCGTCGATTATTCAGTCACTTATGAAGCACGAAGGCTAAACATTTTGCTGGTTCCAGCTTCTTGGACGTGGAGTTGAGCTGCTTGTCTCGGTTTGTATCTCTGTATATTGAGCATATTTGTGTTTTTGACGGCCAAACACGCGAAATGAACAGGTCACCTTAAGCTATTTCTCACTATTTACTAAAATTCATAGCCTAAATTATTCATCAACTGAAGAAATACTAGACAGATTAATCAATATTAACAAGAATCCTGTTTCAGCCCCATATTCATTTTTCTTGGTATCACTATAATATTCACATAACATTCCTAAACTGTTTTGGTATTTCTCTGTTATTACATTTTTTGTTTCCTCCTCAGCAGCAAATTAAATTATTTTAAATCATTATTTTGGTCTTTTAGGAAATAATTCTGAGGTGCCAAAGACAGGTTTGGAGTCCAGCATGCGGTCAGATACCCAAGAGGGAGTTTGTTTAATATATTATATTTCACACATTTTCCATTTGCTCTTCTAACACTCGGTGGCTCCTTCCTGCTGCACAGGAAATGATGAGTTTTATTTTTTCAACTGGATTTTAAGAACGCGTACAGCACCATCATAAAGTACGTCACTTTAATCCCAGTACGCCGCTTCAAACGTAACGCTGCTAAACGGACACTCCTGCAATGCTCATGGGAATGCAGTGTCAACATTTTTTGGAAGGAGGTTCTTCGGGATGGTTAACAAGATAAAAACAAAAATCCATCATTTGCCAAAGCTCAGTGCATCCTGGGTATTTATCCAAGTGATTTTATTAAGAGGCATGCACTGAAAGACGTGCGTCTCTTACAAGAGAGCAATAGCTACAAGACGGGAAAATGTGGACAAACCAAGTACGAATCGACATATTAAGGATCTATTGACATGCGTTGCTGTGGAAAAACTAACGGACATTACTGAAGGAAAGCTGGGAGTTCTTGAAAAGCGAGGCCGAATAAAGCCAAAGACGGGCTGGTGGAGGGCAACTGGAATAAGACTCTCAGGAGATGCCCAGGTGGCCGTCAAGCTTCCTCTACATTGTAATTACTGTAACATCTGTAGTCACATCGGTTTTAATTAACTTGCCTATTCATTTAATGGCTTATTAATTAATACGTGATGTTTGTTATAATAACCTATTCTTAAGTCAAATATTTCCCAGACGTTAAACAGGTGACACACTATGTGCTGAAAGAAAAGCCAATGTAACCGACGGAAGTTGTACAAGTTCCCATTTATTATTAGGGCGATTTTATTGAATAAAAAAAAGCATATCTAATATATACAAAGAGGACCGTAGTTGATTAGCAATATAGTAAATAACTTCTGTTTTGTAAATATACGCACACACTGGGTGGCACTTTATTGCCCCGTGGAATGAGTCTTGGAGAAACGGGGGGTTTTTGATGACAAACGACCAAGCTGCATGTTTGAAATACCGATCCGCCGTCCTTTAAAGCCATCAGGGAGGACGGGGGAGGTGGGCGAGCACAGGTCCGCCACAAACCGACAGGCTTCAGGTTAGCTAGGTCCAACTGGGTTCTGCTTTTGGCCAAAAGCATAAAGAAAGCAATCACGAGCTGTGAGAGTCACAAAGTAGTTAAAGTGAGGGAGGAGGGAGGGGAGGGGAGGGGTAGAGTCCTGTTAGTCCTCTGAGAGCAGCCGGTGGAAGTGATCCTTCCTCTTCTTCAGCACCTCCCGAAAATCCTCCTGAAAAAACACAACGGGAGATATTCGGCCTGAATGCAGAAAGCGGGGGAGGAAAGGCAGCAGGCAGATGCTGCTGCAGATAACCAGCTGTTTTATTTACAACTGACACTGAAACATCTACAGGCCGCACTGATCAGGACTGTGAGAATAAAACCGCTGTACAAAAACAGTCCACTTCACACAATAGAACTCCAACGAGTCAGACGGCAGTTAAACACTTCGCAATGGATCGATTCTTTAACACTACGGGGGGGTGGAGACACGCATCCAACCTTTTCTCTTCCGATAACCGACTTCCCAACTCAGGGAGTTTTCTAATGCTGATTACCGATCTGTCTTTCTCCCCCATTTTAAATCTGTAGGACTGCAACTAATGATCAATTCTTATTGATTAAGCCGCATTTTATTTGATCAATTCATTGCCTGGTCTACATATTAGACCTGCAACAGTTAGTTAATTAATTTTTAATAAATACATTTTAAAAAAGCCAAACATTTGCTGGTTCCAGCTTCTCGGGTCTGAGTATTTGGTGCTTTTTTTCGTCATACAGGATGGTAAACGGAATCTCTTTGTAGTTTTGGACTGTGGGTCAGACACAACAAGACATTTATAAACATCACCTTCAGCCATGGAAAATTATAACCGGTATTTTATAGACAAGACAATTTATGGATTAGTTATAATAATAAACACAATATCCTGCAGCACAAGATGACGTCGTGGTCAAAAAATGGTCCAAAATATGCAGTTTACTATCACGCAAAGACCAAGAAATGCAGCAAATGTTCATATTTTAGAAGCAGGAGCCACCAAATGGTTGACATCTTTGCTTAATAACAAATTATTTAACAATAGTTAATAGTTGGTGATTAATTTTCATTCAAACAACTAATTGTTGCAGCTCTAAAGATCTGTAAAACTGCCTACATCATTTTTATGATAAGGTTTACTGTGTTTGAATGAAGGTAACGGGTACATTTTACATTGAATTCAACAAAAACTCCTGTATTTAATATGGATCAGTGCCACGGTGGCCGATACTGATCCAGCGTATCAGGCTGGTGCATCCCCACACATTGTGCTTGTAATAATATTTAATTCCCCCCCCCCATTTATAGGAAACGAAATGTTCCAAGCTTGGCGACTCCTAGTGGTCAGAGGCGGAAGTCTATAATGTGACCGTTTCTTGCTTTGTTAAATGAACTGTAACGATCAATTTTAGGGAAAGTAAAGAAAGGAGAAATTCTCATGTGAGCAAATAGGATGATTGGAGGACACAGCAGCTACTTTCTGCCACACAACAAACATGTAGTA
The DNA here is from genome assembly GCA_036023855.1 of Gadopsis marmoratus. Lineage (NCBI taxonomy): Eukaryota > Metazoa > Chordata > Actinopteri > Centrarchiformes > Percichthyidae > Gadopsis > Gadopsis marmoratus. The sequence continues at coordinate 5,239 of JAVQJF010029521.1, read as the reverse complement.
GTAATAATAATAATAATTAAAATAATCATAGATGCTGATAGATATATGATTGACAGACGTACTGCTGCAGACAGTTTCTCCATGGAGGGGAGGAGCTTCTGGAGCTCTCTGTCCTCGGGTTCTCCGGACCAGCTCTTGATGGGAATCGTATTCATCAGCTGCAAAAACAATTCAAATTCAATTTTAATGAATAAAAAGGGTCTTTTGTCAGTTTTCACTGTGCAGTTGCGAGGTGAAAATATGAAGGAATTTCACTCCCAAAGTTCCCAGCTCTTTTAAGAAACAACTTAACCACTTTTTTAAAAATTAAAAAACTATAGAGTATATATATGTGTGCCATTTTTAAAAGTTCACATCTTCAGTGAGAAGCAGTGGGCTCAGGGCTGAGAGCCGAAGACAGGTAGGGAAGTAAGAAATGGATGAACACGTTGTTGGTTTTTGGTCTTTTCGTGGGCAACAAAACTATAGAATGTCATCAACTCTATTCATTAAAGGCAATGAAATTGACACGGCACTAGATTTTAAACGGGCATCTAAAGAATCACAGCGCCACGGTGCTTACATGGTACGGGTATGTGTGGGGTGCGTTGTCGAGGACGACCGTCTTGGCGAGATCCCTCCCCAGGACGCCGAGATCTTTGATGTAGTGGCCGAGAACGCAGGCACAGTCGTCCTGATAGAGACGGTGTCTACAGGAGAAACCATCAACGTGTGAAGAACCATTTACACCGTTTCTGTGATCGTGTCACAGTGTTATTACGTGCAAGAGGTGTGTATCAGCGGCTTATGAAACACGAGTGGATGCAGAGCCCGAGGAGACATACCGAAACAGTTTTCTCTGCGGGTCCAGGATGTTCAGTATCTTCTCAGCATATTCCTTCTTCGCACACGTGTAAACAAACAGCTGTAACAGCACACAAACAGCAGCTGGGACCAGGACTCAACGGGCATCAGGACACCAGGAAAACTACATTTATTTTCATAATCAAAGTAAAATAAGATTAAAAAAAATAGAAAAAAAAGGTAGGAATGAATTGGTTCAGATTAATTGAATCAAAACCAAGGGAAGGTATGACAGAAGTATCCGTGTGTAGAGAGGGAGAGAGCAAATCAGTTCATCAGACGGGCTTACATTTGAAGACAACATATCATCATCATCATCAATGATAAAGATTCCTCATCTCCCTAAAAACAGCAACCGTAGAAATAACTTTACTGCACCAATGAACTAGACAATAATAGACAATGAGTTTACAGAGTAGCACAAACCTCGTAGATTTTTGCCACGGACTGCAGGAACTCTTTGACATGTGGCCGTAGGATCATGTACACCTGTTGATAACAGGAGAGGATGAAAGAATAAAGTAACACGTTCAGAGATCGATTTTGAGTCGACATTTGGATCCAGGAACATTATAGAAAATGTTTAACGCCCGTCCATAATGGCATTATGTGAATAACCATCTTGAAAACTCACAGTATTCTCTGTAATAGAGTGTAGTTTGTTTGAATCGTCGGCTTGTTTGTCTAATTTTGAAGATGCAGTCGATTTCCAACAGTCGATTATCAATTCTGATGTGATCGGATGAACATGAACATGCCACCGAGGAATAACCCGAATGAAATAAATGACAACATGGCGGAGATGATCGCCACGATGTCCCACCAGTGTTATTGATAGTTCTGGCACTTCTTCACATTAAGACTAGACTTCTTTACATCTTCTGCTTCCTGTCTCATCCCTCACTGAAGTGATTCTTCCATCATCCTTTCACTCTTTCCACAGTCTACAGTCTGCAGTCCGCTGCTCAGTGTGCTTCTGATTCAAAAACTGGTTTGCGAACAGCAACATGCAGTGAGTGGTTACCTTGTACTGGTGGTCCTGGAAAGCTGTGTGGAAGGTGTACTCTGCCTCCTCGATCACATTCAGAGAGCTGAACATCAGGGTCTCCTCCTGGAAGAACAATGCGACTTAGTTTATTTAAGAATATCAAAGTCCAAGACATTTAAGTCACATAGAGAAATAAGACCCACCCACTATAGTGATCTATTCAATTCCTAGATCCATAAATACTTACATCCACACCGGTTACCACAGGTTATCTCACCAAATGTACAACAGCTTTTATTTTTTTAACAAATTAACTCCTAAATCGTAGTGTCTCAGTCATATGTTCCCCATAATAGATCTTGTGTGTGAGATCAGGAAGCTCCAGAGGATTGAACTCACCAGGTCGACCACCATTGTGGCCTCTGGCGTGCTCCTGGTCTTGGGGGGAATATCTCTGAGTTGGGGTCGGGAATGCTGAGACTGTGACGTTATGTACTTGATGAAGGCAAAGCTGGAAAAGAGAGGGGAAGCGGTGATCGGTTCTGGCATCGCAGAAATCAAAGAGCGACATCCAAATAAGAAAGATGTCACATTTATTTTCAAGTAACAGCTGTGAATCTATTTTCCCCAGCCCCAATGTCTGGGATGAAGCTGCAGTAACAGAAGAAGACACTAATTTGGGACCCCCGCTCAATTCCTATTAGCTAACATGCAATATGTAAAGAGTTGACAGATATTCTTTTAGTCACCCACCGGTTTGCCATGAATGAACACTGGCAATACATGGAGAGACTGCTGACTATTATTATTGTAAGAGGGGATGTTAACCTTTCCCGCCCCGGTCGCACCGAAGGGAACATAGCTTTAAAATAGACTGATCTGATGTGAAAAGTTCAATCTCCTCAATGCCTTAAAATTGCCTCGTTCACAGTGCATGCAAGACGTGCATTTAATGTTTTGCCATGTCCTGCAGCCTTTATGTTAATTTGACAGCATTCAATTCAGACTTGTGTCGTGTTGAAACTGTAAGATCGCCGTGGTGACTTTTATGAAAAAAGGTAACCAGGGCGTTTATTCAGATACGACACAGACATGTTAAACTGCCATCAGGTTAATGTAAAGTGATGCACGTCTGAAAGGGCGTTAATACTTACGGATTGAAGAGGTCATCGCCCTCATCTCCTGCCAGAAGGTCGAGGGAGCCAAAACCAAACACACCTTGTTCTGGGCTCATCAGCACGCTGTTTCCAGTATGTGCACACTTCACGTCTGGACAGAAGACAAAACATGCACAAACTGTAAGCAACACGAGTCTGTTCATCTCCGAGCAACCAGGGGACCTTAATATTCAGGCACTGCCATTAGATGCCAATTGAATTTTTCTTAATGAATAAAAAGGTCTACACTAACACGTGTGAATAAAATAACAAATCCAGCAAGCTTTTACCTACATACATACATTCCTCTTACTGACGGGAGGCCCTGAAGTGCTTCGTTTCCTGTCTATTCTCTCTTAACGGACGCTTTATTATCTACATAATGTGTAGCAGCACCTGACCATAACAAACATGGATGCAGCTGGAGCCTCTCACATAATGCACAAACCAAAACAGCGAGACCCTTTCTGGCCTTATATTATGTCAGATTTTAGCTCTACAGTCCCTAAACAGAACTCACATAGCAGTTGTACTCACTCTCTTTGCTGGGTGTGAGGAAACGCACAATGGGAGAGTAGATGTTTCTGGCTGTCGTGTTACGAGGAGAACCAGAGTTGATCACTGACAGTATGTGCTCGTGGCGCATGATGGGCCTGATTGGAGTCTTGAAGGCCAAATCTAAAACGACAAGACGACGATCAGTGAGAAAAAGGCAGAAACAAGTGCATTCATATTGAGGAAAACAACATGTCAAAATGTCTTTAAAAAAAAAACGTCCTCAACTGTAACTGGAAGCTGCTAAACACACCCGTTTCTCGGTCCTCAACAGCGATGGCTCTCTTCCTTGCCCGTCCACGGGGCAGTTGTCTCCTCACCATTGTGGGTATTTCGTCATCTGAATGTTGGGAGTCGTGATCCAAGGTCTCTTCACTCTACACAGCAAAAAAAAAAAAAAAGAAAAACACTATAGACTAAAAAAAACAGATAGCCAAGTTCTGTTTGAAAGTCAAATTGTGACGATTCACAAAAAAGTACTGAAAACATGTTGTGTATGTTGTCTTAAGATTTTAATTTTAAATTAAACATGGCAATGCCCAATGACAGCCCACTATTTGACTAATAAGTTACCCCTTAGCACTCATGCCATTCTCCATATTAAAATATGTAAAGACCATCATCTGAATACATCAAAGTTTCCATGTAACTGAAGTGGAAAACATACACCATAATAATCAGTTACTCAGTACCTCGCGTGCACAGACGCTGTGCTGCAACTCTGTGCACAAAGCCTGAGCCTTCGACAGACAAACACCAACATTACTGTGCTACAATTCAAATACCAAAACTACGACAAAGCAAAAGCATTTCTGAGTTCAAACGTCTGCAGTGAGGAGAAGCTGCTCACAGTCTCATGTATTGCCAACAAGGCCCTGTAATGGTAAAAACAGTGAATCAATAATGCATAGCAAATCATATTCTAATTCATTCAAAGTTTATGCATCACAATTTTTTTTTTGTGTGTGCGTTACCCATGACTACGTCAGCACCCGGAACCTCCGTTTTGATCCTCGTTTGCATCACGAGGCAACAGAAACTGCACCTCGGTCATGTTCTGTGTACCTATGTGATGTGCAGCTACTGTGTTTCACTTGCCTTTTGCTTTAATTCTGCAACAGTTAACCCAAAAGAAAGAGAAAGAGGTAAATCAGCAAGGAGAGAACAAGTGTACATTGCTGGACTGTCGAATGCAGACGGGCTGCATGCGTGTGACCTGCTGACCTGCTGTTACTGTGCAGGGAGCATCTCTCACATGCACCTGGGCTGTTCTGCTGCTGCATCAACCCCCACAAGGGGGCCTGGTGAGGTTTGTGTGTTGTCAAATGATGTGCAGCCAGGGGAGAACGCGTACATGGAAACGCCTTCAAAGTGAAGCTTTAAAAAAACAAAAAATAAACAAGGTGAAGCTCACTGCAGCTCACTGGCCCAAGTGCTTCAGCTACACTGCGCACAAACTGCGCACAAAACTGCGCAGCTCAACGCGATGTGTAATAAACGTGTCCATCACCAGGTCTTGTAAGGTGGAATTGCGCGAAACGCTGCCATTGCAACACGCTGGCAGCAGCGGGGGGGGGGGGGGGCGGGGGGCAAAAAAAGAATTTGTTTAAAACCCACCGGAGAAAATTTGAGCGGTTTCCCGCTAGCGCCCAAAAACAAAAGCAAAAAGCAACAAAAAACACGGACGATTAATTTT